>BQNB010166106.1:0-14147 GCA_026074375.1 Tanacetum coccineum | reverse complement strand
AATCATGAGTTCTTGGAATTGCAAGAGAGATTGAGTGTGGTGATGGGTTATTCTTGCCGTCGAATGGGCTAGTCAAAGACTAGCCATAAATACAATTTTTTTTTCATTTTGCATTTATCTAAAATCCTAGTGTTTACTTTTACTTTTAAATCAAAGTCGAAGTATAACTTTTAAATGAAAGTGATTTGTACACTTTTAAGAAAAACGCGAGCTTTTGGCCAGGGACACGGGACAACATGGTCGGAGTCTCAAAATTATACTATTACAAAAATAGTACGACAAGAATACACGTGTAAATTACTACGCGATGAAGCGACACGTTAAATGATCACGCGGTCAAACGTTGACTCGCGGAATATCCAAAATAATAATTCTTAAAATTATTCGCAATAATTCATCAAAATAATAATTTACACTAATCAAACTTTAAATGTCGACGATGAATCTTACGGGAATATGAATAATTATGATGACGTTCGTTCGCATGCTCATCTCACGTGTCGAAAAATTCGGGTTGTTACATTCCACCCACCTTAAAGAGAGCGCCGTCCCCGTGCTCGCTCCTTTTTACTCATCTTAACGTGCTTGCGATGAGGTGATTTCTCTCATCCTCGACTCTCTTGCATACTCGTACACAAAATTCACGCTTTATTACTTTCGCCTTAACTACTCCAAATGGAAAGTCATCAAAACAAATGGTAATTCATACCAACGAAATCAAATACAAAATCAAAATCAGTCTTATCATAGGAGACAAAACACGCCACGGAAATATATCCGCTTTAAACAAAATCAATCCATGTCCGCTCTTTAAAAGAAATATTATTAAAGACGAACGATCGTGCTTCCAAACTTTAGCTAGTGATTCATACGAAACGAAGCGCCCAACGGTTATCATAACCAATTCAGGCATTATGAACCAAATCCGAAATAATTTTTGCGGATCGGAATCGAAATAGACGTCGTGAATCAAAATTATAAGATACGCTATTAATCGATACCAAAAAGTATTCCATTATCCAAAAAACCAATAATACTTATCATAAACCAAATACAATACATACGTCTCCTTCCGGTACCTATTAAAATGCACCACCAGTTGCGAACAAAATGTAGGAGTAACTTATATGACCCCATCAAGTGCATTACAATGCTAACACATAGAGAATCACTTAAACACATAATCACGTACTCGTCATTTTATAATGACTTTACATTCGGTCTAGCTTTTACTTGAACACTCATCTCAGTTGCTCATTATCATACTTAGCAAAAATCATGCTTGCTTAATGATAATAAGCCTTAGCAAAATAACTCATGCTCGCTTGCTATAAAGCCAAAGCAATATAATCACGCTTGCTCATCGTGAAGCCAAAGCGATATAACCATGCTTGCTTACTACGAAGCCCAAGCAATATAACCATGCTCAATTTGAATTCCAAGAGCGCAAACTTATAACCTACGTCCTATGCCACCTCCCGGGCAGCTACAATTTACAGAAACGCTTACTATCATTCAAAATCATATAGCACATAACATATAATTCGGCGGCAAAAATCCCGCTATAACACATAAACATTTTATTGACATCAACCGGGCTTGCTCATTCATGCTCGTCACTACATGACTCAACGCTAGTCCTGACTATTCCGAACAGGAGGATCATCGCTCACCGCGAGATTTTCTCGGACGGTGCTTACGTAGCACATAATTGCTCTTGCCTAACGCGATTATATACGCGGTGGGAAAAATTTGATGAATTTATTACATTGCTCTCCTAATAACCAGAGGCTCTAAAGACAAAAAGGACACTTCATTACTGGCAATGGCCACAAAATCACAATAACATGCTCATCATCGCTTTCGGCTAAGGATGTGAGGTTCGAGACGGAGAAATAATAAAATCAATTCCAATAACTTTCACAAAACAAAAATCCTTTCGAAACTTATGGGTCCACCTACCTTAAAGAGGCGACCACATGATCATAACAACTCTCACATCACCCGGAGTACTTACGACCCCAACATTTTGGCGGCATATGCCAAACATAGATTTATTCACGTAGTAGTCATGTTATTATGACTTCACATATCGGCCCAGTTTTACATAGGCGCTATAATACATACATTTATCATCACTATCCATCGTTACCCGTCAAAACTTCTTCATCACACGAGCTTGCCAGATGGCGAAGCCTCTTGGCAATGATGTTGTCTTGCTCATAGGTAGGTCCTAATCCATTATCATAGCATTCACGTTGACCTCTATGTCACGTTGGACGTTGCAATCTTAGGCATACATCGTCTTCAAGTCGCTCGTTGACTTATTCTCGCGTTCGCGTACTTAGTCATTTACGTCCGGTGCCATTTTACGGGCGACACATAGGTGTCTTATCAATTAAAGTCCTATACACATAATTCACGCAATTCACATAGTTAAGCGGCATTAACTCCGCTAATACCCCATAAGATCAATAATCGATCGAAAACAATTCGAAATAAAATTTAAAAGAATCAATTGAGTATCATGGATTTACGAGGCGTTTGATGAAATCTTACTTCTATGATCGGCAATTATCATGGTCGGTTTGCCTTCATTTGTTGCTTTTCTTCTTTGGTGGTTTACATTTCCTCGAGTGATAAAATCACACGTCTTCATTATCTTGACACCGTTATAAGACTTAAGGCGTCGGTTACTTCGTTTACTCATCTAGTATGGGAACGGACGTTACCATTGTGCTAGAATTTACAATCGTTTCACCTTTCTTACGCACTTGCGTCATCACGTCGCGGAGTAAGAACACCACAATTAACCGTAGGTTAAAGATCGCTTAGTGTCTTATTCTAATCCTTGACGAATACGGTTTTCTCTCATAAGCATTACACGTTATGACATCTCTACTTTTTTTTCATGTCGAGGAAAGGAGTCTTCTCCGTTCCCCACTTTCAACTTCGGTATTGCCATCTTGGCTTTACCTTCTCTTGGAGATCTTTCGATCTCAAGAAGATTCCTGCTCCGTGTCGGTATCGAATTTCCCGATATCTCAGCATCTACTTATCTACGTCTACCAACTACTTGACTTTCAAGTGTGTTTACATGTCAACGGATGTTTTCATGTTACACTTTTACTTGTCCTTAATAACTCTTAATCACGCGTCCCACGGACATCCAATCCGATTTAAACTCCACTCCAAGCCACACATCGACAAAAGTCTTTGAGGGTAATCCATCCTTCACAATAACAACTAGCGCATCTCGCACGCTTAAGCTCCTTATCCTAATTAATCGCACATTTCGGACAATACCATTCGTATTTCCTTAACGAAATAGTGTGGGTCACTATACTATCATGGGAATTCCAAACAAAAAGGGAATTAAAATAAGTATATTACGAAAAAATATCATTTGTGTATGAATCCATATTCTTGGGTCAAAAACATGTCCTTATTCGAAAGTAAATCCCAACTTTCATTTCCGAGTCCAAGGTTTTAATGGCGACGATTATTCCGGCATATCGTGCTTCCTCCCGAATTATGCATAGGTGATCAGGCTATGCATATTTGGGGATACAACCACGACGTAACCATCTTCGTCAAAACAATTTATCACTACGTACAACACACGCAAGATGTAGAACAACATTTTATACCAACAATAGAAATTGTTAACAACAGTAGTTAAGTAAGAAAACAAGTTTAAGTTGTTAGTTAAAATCCATTTTAAAAGCTTAAAATATTTATAATTTGAGTTCTTTAAAATTTTCCATTTTATTTTTAAATGTAAATATTTAAGGTTTAGAAAAGTGAGGATTTTAGAACAGGTACATTCTTGACACTATAGGGCCAATTCATGAAATTTGAAAAATACTCTTATTACCATTACACGGGAAATTTTCTAATCAAAACACATTTATCCAAGTTAAACCATTCGTTCAACCACGTGTACGAATTTATTAACATGTTTTGTAGTCTCAAAATTAATATTTCATAGACGCCACTTACGCGGTTTCAATAATCAAGTTATATCCAAAAATCTACAACATTTAATTTACATTGTAAAAACTCATTTACATTGTCGTCATACTTACAATTTCCGACACACTAAGTTTCATCACGCAACCAACACATTTTACTTCTTAGTATAAATTTTGACTTTTAATTCGTACCACATCATTTCTTAAATTGCACATAAGAAAATTTTGTACTTAAAAATCTTTGGAGTCATAGCCCCATACAAAATAATTAACCCATGGATTCCACAAGTATAACCACACACATCTCCATTCCTTTGCATCACAAGAAACATAGAGATTGTATACTCAACCCAATTTCCTTACCAAGATTAACCATAAAAATATCCATACCAATATCCATAACAATATCCAGGACATCATGTCTAAATCCATAATCTATAATACAAATCGTGGCTTCGAGGCCACTATACCCAAGAAATAATAGTCTAGAATCCTAGTACATTAAATCTACGTACAGGTCGAAAATGATATAAGGGCTGTGGTGTTTACATCACAAAATACACCTCGGCAGCGAGACCATGCTAACAGGCACTAGCAGTATAGCACTATACAAAATAGGTTATCGCACATTAATCAAAACAAAATCCAGCAACTAAGGAGGTCCAGGAATCCTTTTCTCCACATCGGCCAAGCGCTTGCTCATAGTCGCAATCATCTGCATCAACCCATACTCTCTTTCAAGAACACTAACCATCTCAGCACTGAGCTGCTCAATCTGTGCATCCCGATCCTGCACCATATGAATCAGAGTCTCCTGAGTATGCCCCTCAAGAGCTATCACTCGTGGACCTATCTCTCCAACAACAGCTCCAATAGCCGTCACCGCGTCCCTCACAGTATCCACACGTGTCACTAACACATCATGCCAAAATCCCACGTCATCCATGCGAGTATCCAACTCCTCGACAGTACTCGGGGGTCTCACATCGGCAGCAGTAGAAGATCCTCCTACCTCATGAACACTCGGCTAGGAAATAGCCACTAATAGAGGTGGTGTAGTCTTCATCGGAGATGGGACAACGGGTGCCAACACCGGGTTCACGTGCATCGCAGAGTCGTCCATGTCGGAATTATCCAAAAGTACCTCAATCGCGATATCATCATCGTCTAAAGCGTGGAGATCAGGATCGTACTCCACATCACTAGCACTAAATAGAGGCTCCATGTCCTCGTCACCACCGATCGTAGGCGCATCCATCGGCGCCAGAGCCACTAGGGTTTCTGGTGTACCCTAGTGGTGGTCCAGGTGCAAACCCACCGTAAGTCCACGGAGTATCGCCATCTGGAAAATCAGAAACTCGGTTGGGTGATCCAGACACATCCATGATACTGCAAAAGAAAAGAAAAGAAACATATACTTACATTAGTACATTATGGTTACATATAATAATCATATGAAAGAAACGGCTTCTAGCCACCCACCAGAGCCACTAGGGTTTATGGTTGTTACCCTTAGTGGTGGTCCAGGTGCAAACCACCATGAAGTCCACGGTAGTATCGCCATTGGAAAATTGTTTTAAGGGGAAACTCGGTGGGGTGATCCAGACATCATCCTATGATTCTGCATAAAGTAAAGAAAGAAAAAAGATACTTATTAGTAATTATGGTTACATATAATAATCATATGAAAGAAAAAAATATATAGTTTTACGTAACATATACATCAAATGAATTTTGACCAGGTACTTGTTACATTATAGTGTGAAAATATCATTCACGAGTAGCGTATCTTGTACATAAGAATTGCATATACGCGTTCAGTTCGGACACCATGAGGTAGGTGCCGCACTTACTTATATACATATATTCTTACTTATAATTATTACTTATACCAAGTGGTATACACTTGTAAGGCACATAACATACTTAAGGAAATCCTACTTGGTCTCAAAGGGTCGGAACGTTCTTGCGCGCGGATATCGGACATCGGTGAGAGACTCGTATTTTTTTCCAAAAATAGTTGTAGTCCAAGTTTTGTTAAACGACTTAGTTCACTACAAATAGTGATCTTGATACCAATCTGTAATACCCCCATACTACGATACGCAGCGGAATACAACATTGGGGTGCTACTTCATAATACATGCACACGAGTCACGGTAAACGACTTTAAAAGAAACGTTTACTAATAAAATTTTCATTAAAAGATCAGAGTTACAAGGTCCCACTAAATTTTCATAAAACTTATTCTCAATTAAGTTGCAAAGTGACAACTTGTCTTTTGAAAGCATTGTATCCAATGTACAAAGTTCACCAAGCTCACGTCCTTCGATATCCGCACTTCATTCATCCATCTAGCTTGCTTTATACTGAGATAATCATACTAAAACCCGTCAAAAAAATTGTTGAGGAATCCATTAAAGTTTATTAAATGTAAATTCCGAACAAAGTATCGTTTCTCAAAATCATCAATCATAACGATTGGGATCAAATACACCTTTATAGGGGATTATTTAATCCTCATGACATTGAACGTTACCATATCAATATGTTGGTGTCTATGTTTCCCAACAAAGTATGCCCACTATACACCCTCGTTAAGTGCATATTACCCTCTATACAACGCATCTGTTGTGTCCTATTCCCGACACTTGACGATAGCCAGTCGTCACGGATTGGAGGTGACAGCCTCCGAATAGTACTATTCCATGTATAAACGTCTACCATTACCCAGTAGTTAACAATTCATGATTCCGCGGGACTTTTTCATCAACGAGTTAAACTAACTTATAATAATCAAGGCTACTAGCCTACAATCTCCCTTGTGTTCTATTTTAAAAACAAGCATATTATCTCCCTCGCGGGTTTATAAAACAATTAAAGTGTAAAAATGCGAGGCTATGAACTCACCTTGATCAAGCTGGTGATCAATCAATGAACTCTAGCGCGAATCTCCTAAGGCACGATCACGACCTAAAATATAGTCGTTCGATTACGATGCCGAAATATACGATATCATTTACATACGTATTACATACATGCAATGAGAATCTACTTGCGTGTCTAATCCCACAATCCCCTTCGTAGCTACGTTACGACCATCATTTTTCTTGGAAACTTCATTCTTAAAAACATTTGTTTTCAGATGATATAAATCTCGGAGGAAATTATACCTTAAGTAAATCCATTATAAATCGCACTTATATATCTTAAGTATCTTTATACTTAATATTTTCTTCATGCTAATGACTTAGCCATTTGTTATAAATCTTTATGTTAACACTTAGTAAAATTTCATTATTCTTAGACTTCCGTTTAGACCGACCGTTGATCTCAAAATATTTATAATCCCAAAAATATTCAATCGTAATAGTTTATTGCTCACGTTCTTCCACACGACATGTTATTGTCGATTAAAATAAAAGTTTGACCTTTATGCTGACTTTTCACATCAAGTACTTATAATATTTTCGTAAGTATATATATATTTTACGATACTTAGCACGGTTTATTCGTTATGACTCGATAAATTATGAAACTTATACGTCAAATGCGAAACATTAGTTTAAACAACTTTTCAGTTTCGATGAAAAGCCGAGACTGCTTGTAAAATGACCATTTTGCCCTTACATTAGCTGCTGTTGACCTTTTTTTGACTATTACAAAGTTGACCAGTTTGACATCCAGTTTTGACCCGCTATACTACGTTTTCAAGTCTCGGACCAAAAAGAGATTTTATGCGAAACGTCGTTTCGAACAACTTCCGTGTTTCGCCCGACAGCTGAAACGGACCCGAAAATGCTCAAAACGGGCGTTTTCTAAACTGACAGCTTATTAAATAAGCCATATAAGCTGAAATTTATATATATGAATTCTAGATTTTAATTAGCCGTATCTCCTTCGTTATTTAGAGTTAGGAGGCGTTCGAACTATCGAAACGTTCGTAAAAATATGTGCTTTCGTATCGTCAAATCGAAAATATATTTTTGCCAGATTTCGGACCTCGAAATCCACGCCGAATTTTCTGTTTTAATACACACTCTTTGATTCACCACAAAACTCATTTTTAATCATTTTGGGCATCTACACTAAGCTTAATTCGCCACAGAAGCTCATCATAATTCACGAATTAATCCAAGTACATTACCCACCTAATCACGCATGCTTAAATCCCCATATTACATGTAGGCATACAATTCATTATAATCATATAGAAATCAAAATAAACAAGTGGATAAACTTACATTGCTCTATTGAGCTAGAGAAAATATTCAAGACTCGACTCGTTCCCGTGTTTCTTCCTTGGTCGACTCGAACTCACCACCAAAACCCAAATCCGAAACCCAAACTCAACCAAATTTTATAATCAAAAACCAAACCACTTTTCCTTGTGTGCACCCTTCTAGCCGCGTCAACACACAAGCAAAACAAATTGACCAAAATCAATTTTTGAGCCCAAGTCTTATTGTTAAATGACTAGCAATCAAAAACCAAGACACCCTTGTGTCTTAGATTGGGTCTCCGAACCAAACAAGAGGAGAAGGGTGAGAACAACTTGGTTGGGAGAGAAACAACTTGTGCTAAGCCCTTATTTATTTCTAAACCTTTATTAAGTTTTAGAGAAAGGGTTTGCAAGTTCGAAAGTTAGTGTTTTCTTGTGTTTGTGGGGGTTTGCCGGCGAACAAAGAGAAGGGAAGAAGAGAGGAAAAACTCTTTTTATGCAATATGAGTTTTCTTGTTTGAGAGTAGTAATGGTTAACCTATATTGGGAACTATCACACAATCATTATTCTTGGGAACCAACAAATGAGTTGAGTATTCTTTTGCTTCTACTCGTCGACTAGGAGAGAAAAGGGAGGGCAAGTGAAACAACATTTATGTCACTAGGTGTCTAACATGCACATAGGTATAGGCAATCATGAGTTCTTGGAATTGCAAGAGAGATTGAGTGTGGTGTTGGGTTATTCTTGCCGTCGAATGGGCTAGTCAAGACTAGCCATAAATATTTTTTTTTCATTTTGCATTTATCTAAAATCCTAGTGTTTACTTTTACTTTTAAATCAAAGTCGAAGTATAACTTTTAAATGAAAGTGATTTGTACACTTTTAAGAAAAACGCGAGCTTTTGGCCAGGGACACGGAACAACATGGTCGGAGTCTCAAAATTATACTTTTACAAAAATAGTACGACAAGAATACACGTGTAAATTACTACGCGATGAAGCGACGTTAAATGATCACGCGGTCAAACGTTGACTCGCGGAATATCCAAAATAATAATTCTAAAAATTATTCGCAATAATTCATCAAAATAATAATTTACACTAATTAAATTTTAAATGTCGACGATGAATCTTACGGGAATATGAATAATTATTATGACGTTCGTTCGCATGCTCATCTCACGTGCCGAAAAATTCGGGTTGTTACAATTGTACCCCTCCGTCCCATAATATCTCCGCGCAAGACTTACCCACTTGACTAGCTAAGTCTGTTCGGGTCTCACACAAGGTCATGTCATCCTCACATACACATGCCTTACCATAATTTATATCACATAGCAATAGCACATAGCAATCATATAGTTCGACACTTAATTACCGATTATTTACAATAACCTAATTCATCCCTAATGATTGTTACGTTAAATAAAATCAATTGAATTGAAAAAGGATTTAGAAAACATTACCTTAACTCTTGAAAATCAAAACCTTAGAATTTTTTGGGTTTCCCTTTGTTCTTTGTGTTGTTCGACCGGCCAAGGAGAGGGGAGATGAGAAAAAAGTGATTTTTGATTAAGTTATGATTTGTATTTATAGGCTTTGGAAAAGATAATTACCAAAAACAAATTGTAATCAAATTGGGATTCTTTCCCTTTTTTTCCGTGTTCGGCCGATCCACACAACCACCCTTTTAATTATATTTTTTTTCTTTTCTTTATTTATTATACATTTACTTTAATTCTAAGTAAAAACATTTAATTATTTAGTTAAACCTTGAACTTTCTAACTAGTTTTCAAACTAACCTTCAATTCTAACTATTTCTAAAAATAGAAAGTACTCTACTATCAATAAAATACTAAACTATTATATATAATATAAATTACATATACATAGTACGTACACAGAATATTACGTACACGACATTTGAAACTACGCAAAGCTTTCAAATGATTTCACTTCCACAAGTACCATGATTCATCACTCATGTACTTCCATCTCATACACATATAAAACACATAAAACACATAATGACACACATAAACTGAATTACACATGCTTTAACTAACCTGCTAAAATCTTATTTGTCACATTTGACATCCCTTGGGTTAGTCCTATTCAAGTTGTTCCAAAAAAGGAGGAATGACAGTGGTAAAGAATGAGAAAAATGAGCTTATACCTCAGAGAACGGTCACCGGATGGCGAGTGTGTATCGACTACCGGAAACTCAATGATGCAACTCAGAAAGACCACTTTCCATTACCTTTCATTGACCAAATGCTCGAACGATTATGAATATTATTGTTTTCTGGATGGTTTCTCAGGGTATTTCTAAATCCCTATCGCCCTAGAAGATCAAGAAAAGACTACATTCACTTGTTCGTATGGCACTTTCGCCTATGATTGTGTCCTTGTGTAAAGGTAATTTTAAGTTATCAAGTTTTACATTTATATTTTGCCGACTTTACCTAAAACAACACTTTAATGGGCAGTGTACCCAATCAGATGTAGCTTCATTGGTAAGTAGGGCATCGATCACTAAGAGCGAGAGCATTAATATTTAGTTCTATCAATATTTTGGTTAACTAAGTTTAGTTAATATAAGCTATGTTAATTCTAATATATGTTAAACCTATGCTAAACCTATGTTAATCTAAATTCTAACGGATAAAGGGGGGGTTTTTTATCTGAGAGACTGGCACAGGTTTAGTGGTAACTTAAATCAATTTAAAACACAATAACACACGTTAGAAGATAATCAAAAGATAGAAGAGAGGTCTAGCTAAATATAAGAAAACTGTATTAACCATGATTAATCTAATTAAAATGCAGGTTTGTTTATTTTAGTGCAATGAGTGCTTATCTAGAGGCGGCATATCATTCCAAGATTTAGGCAGTACTTCTTCCTAAAACCTAAACACGTAGAATTCGGTCACAATCAAACGCATCCGCATAATATAACACCTCGTAACTTAGGTCATTGTACGACATTATGTAATGCACAACTTATTTTTAGGGTTTTACCATGGAGACTTTACCCACTTACTGCCTAAGGCTCTTTATATACTAGTAGTCCACTATTTGAGTCTTTTCCAAAGGAATTAGTATGTTATTTGTTGATCCTAGGTCACCTGTTATTCCAACTTGTTCACATAAACCAATGCTATAGGTCAATATTTGTGATCCTATTATTCTAGATATATAAATGACGGATATAGAGAGCCATCCCGACATCTAGCTAGCGAGATATTTTGCATTCCTAGATCCAGTTGAATGAAGGGTCGCATACTTAAGCACGTAAACAAGTATAAATTGAAAAAAATAATCAACAACCAACGATAATTAAGAAATCAATATAAATAAACCAAACAATTAAATCTTCATAATCATTGCTAATACCCAAGGGCATTAGCCCTTAACCATTGTAATCAATACAAGAATAAAAATTCAACCAATGTAAACTAACTGAGTTAAACGAATGATACCAAAAATAAACAATTACTAGAGTATAGGAGATTACAAGGTGGTTCCTATGGAATTAGTACCTTTGCTTGATATATTCTTCTCTTTTTGTCTTCTGAAAATCGACTTTTGTGGTTAGGGTATCAAAAATATGATCAGGCACACCTAAAACTCGTTTTAGGTCTTCTATTTATAATGTTTGGAATTTGGTCGATACGCCGTATTAGATGAGATCAATATGGCATATTGGGAGTTTCTTGGAGTAGGGACCACAATCAATATCTTACAAAATATTTAACTACTATATCTTGGATACGGTGTATTAAGGTCTTCTAAATACGGCATATTAAGGTCTTCTAAATACGGCGTATATGACTCTATTCTTTGTGGTTTCTTGTGAAGTGCAGGCACAGATACATCGTATCTTCCTTGATGGATACATCGTATTGGATGTCAGTGCAATATTCTCTAGATTTCTTTGTTTAAGCTCCAGAATGCGTGCCTTTTAGCTAATCTTCACAAAGTACTCCATAATTACTTTAATTCTCAAATATAAACGATTAAGTAACAATTCTTGCAATAATTAAACAAAATGGGTAATTTATATAGGATAAATGATGCTATAAAAGTGACGTTATTTGATGTCATCAAATATCCCCCACTTGAATCCTACTTGTCCTCTAGTAGCCTTTAGAAATTTATGAAAATGTATCCTTAAGGATTTTTCCGTTAAGCATTTATTCGATCAATTACCTGTACACAACCAAACACCTCAAAAAATAGGTTGATGAAAACACTCAAATAACTTGACTAATCTATGTGGTAACATGTAACTAATTCGCTGAATTGCTCGATCGTGACGAGTATTCTATAATAGGCTTGGCAAGGATACACATCTCCACCACTAAAGCTAAGGAGTAACAAGTTCATAAAGGTAAATTGGGTTAAAAAGTATTAACGGGTTTGATCACTCTTTCTAATCTCTATCGATACCAATATTCTAGAAAATGTGACAAAATCACACGTACACACCCATAACGATGGGATAGGCACATATGATTGCATTCGAACCATAACTCGAATAAGCTAAAGAATAGGACTAGTAGTCTTTACCAAAAGTCATAAACCAGCAAGGGCGAAAAACCACATATACACATCCATAACGATGGAATAGACATACATGATTGCATTCAATTCCCCTACTCGAGTAAAACCATGGTTAGGACGAAAAGTGATATAGGGTATGGATATTTTAATCTTTTCTTCAAAAGTAATAAAGCAACAAGGTGGACAAAATCACACATACATTGTCGTAACGACGAAATAGACACATGTGATTGCTCGCATCCTCATTCGAACAAAACCTGAAGATAGAAATTAGGAAAGGGAAATAATTGTTGTTAAATAAAAATATACAAAACAAATAGATTAAGTCCAAACAAATAAGGCACAAGTTGCTAGATACTTTCCCGACCATTCCCATGACAAATATACATAATTATATACACAAACGTCTTGATCATAGATCAACGAAAACAACCTAAGTTGTCGTTCCCGTAACGGTCAACTTCTCAATCATCCATACTATACATACTTTTACAAAATCAAGTGGCGATATCTACCACTTTATACAAAACTTTACATCGTTGATTTATAACACGTATCAACGAATAATCGATCCTTCAAATAATACCATCAGTTTAAGTTTTAACGAACTGACTATCTTCATAATTTCCTCCTCTCTTTTTTTGCAGCAATTTTCTAATTTTTTTGATTTTTTTATAAACAATACACCACGAATCTCAATGTAATTTCACCATCTTCACGATCATAATAGCTCTAGATAATTTCTTCCATAATTCTTCATTCTTCGGACATATCAATAATTGTGATGGTAGTAAAAATACATGAGTTTAAACTACTTTTTACATTCCAAATTGCAATGTACAATTTCCCAACCATACCAGAGATAGAAAATGACACAAGATACAGGAAATACATACTTTACACTTAGAGCAACTAGCAACTAATAAATGGAATTAATCTAACATGGTAGGCTAAGGTGTAAAGGTATAACGAAACAAATAGTTGGTGTTATCCTAAAGGATTGGCTCTACTTGTTTTTCTAGGAAATCTTACTCTTAAAGTTAGAGTAAACAAAGGGTTTATACGGAGGTTAACTACCCGGTGTGGTTAATTAATATCACAACATATATAGGCTTTTTGGGTGTAATCCTAAAAATTTACCAATTTAAACAAGTTACTCCATCTAAATCCATAGTACTCATTATTGTGGTCTCGAATAGATATACCAAGCCAAGTTCTAAAGTCTACAACATCACCGGCACACTCATATTTTTGTGGGATTTTGGGTAAATATTCAATTGGAAATGGATAAGGATGAATCCTCAAGATATCTAATAAGGGTTATGTGTGCAGGTTATGTAACTAGTAATTTTATAAAGGTATTCTTGAAAAAAATTTAAACTTG
>BQNB010166105.1:0-14148 GCA_026074375.1 Tanacetum coccineum | reverse complement strand
CCATCTTACCTTTCTACGATGATCCGTATATGAAGGTCATGCAAGCATATAATGCTACTAGTAATGAATTACCTATTCCACGAGCTTCTGTTGCTCCACCAACTATTTTGCCTCCATCTCCAGTGTTACCACTATCACCAATGTTTGATCCCCAAGATTTCTTTCTTCTTAAGGAGATTTTACCACCTCAGAAACGAGCCTGTTTCCTCTCATCCTCCTCTACTAATTTCTCTGCCTCGCCTCGGGTATTTAAGATTAGAGAGATTTCTTATAAGACGCATCTGGAACGCCATAAGGAACAGATCGAGACTATTTTGAATCACTTAGATGAGCTCCCTCTTGAGCGCACTGAGCACATGGAAGATAAGATAGAAGGTCTTGGTAATGGTCGAGTCATCATACAATGAGATTTTGACCGACTAGAAACTGAACTTCAAGAAGCCCGTACCCAGATTTATGGATTTCAGAGAAAGTAAATAAGGCATGACGAAGAGATTGTTCTTGCTCGCTTCATGACTTCTACTTTAGAGATACTCATCGAGGATATCCAGGTTCGCCACCGATCAGATATGAAGAGTCTTCTAGACAAGATCCATGAGCTCAAGAACCACAAGGGAGGACCACCAGACTACTAGACTAGATCCTTATCATTTACAACTTTTGTTAGAATCCAACCACTAGATGTGTGGCATAAATAATGACACTTGTCAAATTTTGACTATGTAAAATATGTAGACAAGTTGTTTATGACTTAATACAGTGGTGATTCCATTATACCTCGATGTTTTATGATACTGATTTATGTATGTCATGGTTGTCTATCCTATATTCTATAGTGTGATGACTCATATCCTTACCCGGTATTACTATGGCTCTCTTACTATCTCTTACCACCAGGTTTTCTCGAACCTTTGTATCCGGATATGATTAATGCTCAAGATATTGAACGTATGATCCCACCTACACCACCTAGAGACACTGAGCCTCCTGTTGAATCACCTATATCATTATCTCCGTCTTCATCAGTTGGATCTTCATCACCGATTAGGTCAACTACACCACCACCAGCCTATCCCTTTGATGAGTCTATCTTTGCAGAGTTAGATAACTCATTATGGATCATACTGCAGCCACTGGAAAGTGAACCAGTCCCCGAGAAACCTAATGAGTCAGATGCTTGTTAGAGTGTTCATCTCTGGAAGTCTTAGATTCCAAAATTTTCCGTTATATTCTGCAATGTAATATCAAAGGATGTGTATTTCTTTGTTAAGACTCGTATCAAATAAGTATCTATGTCAAATGATTTCAATATCACTATGAATGAAAATTTTAACAATGAATTATGATATGACTATATCATTGTATGGATTCTTATTTTGTGTTGTCTTGTAAATGTTGATAGAATGGCTCCCAAGAGGACATCAACATCTGCAACACCAGCCATGACTCAGGCCGCCATCAGGAAACTAGTTGCTAATAGTGTTGTCGCAGCTCTGGAAGCAAAAGCTGCTACCATGGCAAATGCTGACAATACCAATAGGAACACCGGATAAAGAGAAACTCCTGTAGCAAGAAAATGTAGCTACAAAGAGTTTATGAACTGCCAACCTTTCAATTTTAATGGTATGGAAGGTGTTGTTGGCCTCGTCCACTGGTTTGAACGAACTGAATTGGTATTTTCCCGTAGCAACTGTACCGAGGACTGCAAAGTGAATTTGTATTGTTTCTCGAACTAAAAAAGCATTGTGCCTGGGGGATTCATTCGCCTAGCCTATTGGAAAAGAGGAAGCCTACAAGACCACCTAGTCTGAATTTAAAAAAGCTCTTAATAAAGAAGTATTGTCCCCGAACTGAGGTTAAGAAAATGGAAGATGAATTTTACAATCTGAAGGTAAAAGGAAATGATCTCAAGACTTACGTTAGAAGATTTTAGGAATTAGCAGTTTTATGCCCAACTATGGTGCCAAATTCTGAGAAACTCATAGAAGTCTTCATTGGGGGATTACATAGAAGTATTGAAGGAAATGTTACCGCTTCAAACCCTCAAACTTTGGAGGAAGCCATTACCATAACTCAGAGGTTAATAGATCAAGTAACTAAGCACAATTCTGTGCAAGGAACCAATGATCACCAACAAAAGTTTGATGATAGAAGAACCTTCAACAACAACAACTACCAGAACAACCGTAACAACAACAATAGCAACCGCAACAATGATCACCAACAACAACAAAATAGAAGATAAGAAATCGTCAGGGCTTATGCTGTCACCCTAACTGAAAACAATAAGTATGCTAGAAACCTTCCCCTGTGTAAGAAATGCACCCTGCATCACACAGGACCTTGCACTGTAAAAGTTGTCAGACTTGCAAACAGGTGGGTGATCTGACCAGGAACTAGCATAAATACAGGGCCAGCACTGGAAGCAACCTACAAACTAGTATTCGTAACTTGTCATGCCTGCGAAGAGAAAGGGCACTACAAAAGTCAGTGCTCAAGAGAAACAACAATGCCCACGAAAGAGCATACTTGCTGAGGGACAAGAACGCTCAACAAGGATTCCCGAAGTAGCACGGGTACATTATTCTTAACTAACATTTGTAGAGTATTAGTTGATTCAAGAGCGATAAAGTTTTGTATCCATATCTCTTGCTTCTATGCTTAATATCCCACAATTACATTAGATACCACTTATGACATTGAAATGGCCGATGGAAACCTAGTAGGCACTAATACCGTTATCCAGGGTTGCACTCTGATTTGCTAAACCAACCTTTCGAATTAATCTCATCGCCGATTAAACTCGGTGTTCGACGTCGTTCATTGGTATGGAATTGGTTATCCAGTATCACGCGAGAATTATTTGTGACGAGGAAAGCGTCCACATCCCATCAACGGTGAACTTGCTCAATCCGAGGTGATCGAAGCTAAATCCCGCTAAGCCTCCATTTTCTGTATTGAAACCGAAAAGATATATATCTAGGGGATTAAGTTTCATAGCCTGAGTTAGGGAGAGAAGTCTGATGAAAAAATGACTAGAAGATATACCAGTAGTCAGAGAATTTCCATAAGTTTTTCCTAAAGATCTACCCGGCCTTCCTCTAATTCGCCAAGTAGAATTCCAAATCGATTTAATTCCAGGAGCGGCACCAGTAGCTCGAGCACCTTACAGATTAGCTCCTTTAGAAATGCAGGAACTATCTAACCAACTACAAGAGTTAGCAGACCGAGGTTTTATCTGACCAAGTACTTCGCCTTGGGGAGTTCCTGTCTTATTTGTTAAAAAGAAAGACGAATCTTTCAGAATGTGTATCGATTATCGGGAGCTAAATAAACTCACCGTAAAGAATCGTTACCCATTACCCAGGATCGATGATTTATTCGACCAACTTCAAGGTTTGAGTGTATATTCGAAAATTGACTTAAGATTAGGCTATCACCAACTGAGAGTCCGGGACGAAGATATTCCCAAAACTGCTTTTAGAACGTGGTACGAACACTATGAATTCCAAGTGATGCCATTTGGTTTAACTAACGCACATGCTATATTCATAGACCTCATGAATCGTATGTGTAAACCATACTTGGATAATTTTGTGATAGTGTTCATTGATGATATTCTTATCTACTCACGTAACAAAGAAGAACACGCAGATCACCTAAGAATAATCTTGGAATTACTCAAAAAGGAGAAACCGTATGCCAAGTTCTCCAAATGTGATTTCTGGATCAGTATCTTGTAGTTTCTTGGGCACGTAATTGACAGCCGAGGAATTCACTTTGACCCCGCCAAGATTGAAGCAGTTAAGAATTAGGCATCTCCTACCACACCCACAGAAGTACACCAATTCTTAGGACTCGCCGGCTATTATCAAAGATTTATCGAAGGTTTCTCAAAGATTGCAAAGTCTTTGACTGAATTAACCCAGAAAAACAAGAAGTATATCTGGGGAGAAAACTAAGGGTCAGCCTTCCAACTACTAAAACAAAAATTGTGTGAAGCTCCAATCTTAGCATTACTAGAAGGAAACGGTGACTTTATCGTTTACTGTGATGCATCACATCAAGGTCAGGGAGCGGTGTTAATGCAAAGAGAAAAAGTTATTGCATATGCATCTCGACAAATTAAGCCTCATGAAGGGAACTATACCACATACGACCTTAAATTAGGAGCTGTAGTGTTTGCTTTTAAAATTTAGAGACACTATTTGTATGGCACAAAGTGTACTGTGTTCACTGATCATAAAAGTCTTCAGCTTATCCTTGATCAGAAAGAGTTGAATATGAGACAACGTCGTTGGTTAGAATGGCTCGTAGATTATGATTGTGAGATTCGCTACCATCCTGGAAAGGCAAATGTTGTAGCAGATGCCTTAAGCCGAAAGGAACAAATCAAACCACTTTGAGTCAGGGCATTAGTCATGACCCTTCACCAAAAATTACCATCACAAATCCTCGAAGCCCAAACCGAGGTAATCAAAGAAGAGAACATCAAAGCTGAGAACCTACGAGGAATAGACAAAGCATTTGAAGTACGTCATGATGGAACCCGATGTATCAAGAATCAAAGTTGGTTACCACTCTTTGGTAATTTGAGGGATTTATCAAGAATGAATCTTATATTAATCAAAATATTCCATACACCCTGGTTCTGCAAGATGTTATAAGGATCTAATAAACTTATGGTGACCTAACATGATTGGATACATCGCTGGTATGTTGGCAAGTGTTTAATCATGCGTGTGGGGGGGTGAGGGGAGTTCTAGTTGTTAAAGCAGAATGTCAGAAGCCATCCAGCTTACTGATACAACCAGAGATTCCTACATGGAAATGGGAAAGAATAACGATGGACTTTGTTACAAAACTACCCAAAACATCAAGTGGACATGACACAATTTGGGTCATTGTAGACCGCCTTACCAAATCAGCACATTTCGTCCCTACCAAAGCAACAGATAGTATGGAAACCCTTACAAGGTTATATATAAAGAAGATAGTTTCACGGCATGGAGTGCGATATCACATATGGATCGTGACCGTCATTTCACTTCTGATTTCTGGCGCAATGTAGAATGCTTTGGGTACTAAATTAGACATGAGTACGGCATATCATCCCAAGACAGATGGAAAAAGTGAAATAACTATCCAAACACTCGAAGACATGCTTCGAGCATGTGTTATAGATTTCGAAAAAGGATGGGAGAGACACTTACCATTGGTAGAATTTTCTTACAATAACAGTTACCATGCCAGTATTAAGGCAGCACCATTCGAGGCACTCTATGGTCGAAAGTGTCGATCACCTATCTGCTAGGCCGAAGTTGGAGATGTTCAACTACTAATGACACAGAGATAATACATGAAACCATATAATGATAGTTCAAATCCGTATTGCTTGCAAGTGCAAGAATCGGCAAGGATTTATGCTAATGTAAGGCAAAAGCTTTCGGAATTTTAATGTTGGTGATCGTGTTATGTTTAATAAGCTGTCACCCGGAAAGGTGTATCCCAATTCGGAAAGTGAGGAAAGCTGAACCCCGTTAACAGTGGACCCATTTAGATCTTAAAAGGGTCAGCCCAAGTGGATACACACTTGAGCTTCCCGAAGAACTCAGTAATGTCCACAGTACCTTCTACGTTTCTAATTTAAAGAAATGTCTATTTAACAAATCCCTGGTCATTCCAATTGAAAGAGATTCGACGCGATGACAATAACTTCATACTTGTGAAAGACCAATGGATAATTAATAGATCCCGAGTAGACAAGCAACTGATGATAAACACGTTCGCATCCCTATAGTCAAAGTAAGATGGAACTCTAAAAGAGGACCAGAATTTACATAGGAACGCGAAGATCAATGTCGTGCCAATTATCCTCATTAATTTCAAACATCACTCCATCATCTAATTAAATCTCGGAACGAGATTTCTTTTAAGGTTGGGAGACTATAACAACTTACAATTTTCCTCTATTTAATTATCCATCTATTAAATTAGATGCAATTTTCTTCAATGTAATTTCCATCTATTAAATTAGATGCAACCATTTTCATGGAAAGATTTTTGCTTTATTCCATCCATAATGTAACGTAACTTACATTTCAAAAGTAAACATGCTCACGCAACCTACCAATGCCAATTCCATCAACGTTTATATCAAGTAAACTTTATAATATGTCAAGCGATATGTTCTAAACTCCATTTTTACCTCATACGTTATTCATTTAACGTACTATTTATAACGTTATTATAAAACAGACTTTATCCGTTAACGTTTATATCAAAACCCCGACTAACATGTAAAATTTTCATACAATCTAAATGTACAAGCTAATAAGGCATGTGTACAAGTTATCAATACATAATATTTGAATATAATTCCCTCCTCAACCCTAGTACAACTCTTTTAAGCTTATGGTACAACCCGATTAAGCACACTATTCAAATAAGCTCTATTTCCCTCCAAATTCTATAGGTTTTTTGTACCACCTCTTAAGCTCAAGTTACAAACACTCGATGTACAACATTTGAACATTAGTTACCTCCATTCGTACCCCTTACTCGTCCTAAAATAAAAAAAAAATCATAATACATGAACCTGAAAACCCTAAACAAACGATACAACTTAAACTAGTCGATCCAAGATAGACCTAATCAATCCACCCTCCAACTTGATCCTCCAACCTTGTCACCATCTCATAGTACATTGTCCCCTGGCACTAAAGTAAATCACCTTGTCACCCCCATTCACCACCATGCTACCGCTCTCAATCCTGGTCACCCCCCTCTCTCATTGTTAAACCGAAACCCTTCTACCTAATAAACCTCCTGTAAGATTTCGTTCTAGCATTTTATTCCCTTTAGGGGGGGGGGGGGGGTCTCACACCTTGCTAAACTTGGCCACTACTCTTTCCCTTACCCTATATATATACACGCATACATACACATTTCCACAACTCACCACTAAATTAAACACATACTTAAAATTATGTTCTAGCCGAGCCCTAGAAGAGAAGAAAAGAAGGTTTAAGCTAAGTAAAAGCCAAGGTTTAAGGAGGAAAGAAGATCTTGATTCATCTCCAAGTTTTCGGGTTACATTTCACCATTTTCGTCCCATTTAAGCTGTAGTAAGTCTTATCACTTGTTCTATAAGCTCTTGTCATATTTTAGATCATGTATATGATGTGATATAATCATTTGTTAAAGCTAAACTTTTTGGAAAACCCTTTGAACATAATCGAGCCTTAAACATCCATTTTGAAACCCTAATCTATGCGAACTCATTTAATAATCTAGCTTAAGCTTATTTTAATCTTAATAAGCTCTTGTGTACCTTCATGATCACGTAAGGTAAGCCCTTAAACCCTAAGCCTACACATTTGATTTTCCTAAACCAAACGCGCCTTTAAAAACCCTAAAACCCTTTTCATAACCCTAATAAGCTATAAGGCATAAGTTGATTCTATAAGCTGTTCTAATAAGCTATTTTATCATTTCTATAAGCTTAGAAACAAACTCTAAAAGTTCTAAGCCATAGGGTTATTGTTTCATAAACCAAACGTGACCATTTTGGATTTTTAAGCTATAAGCTCTTTTCATAAGTACAAGCTCGCAAATCTTACTTATTTTAGCTTATAGTAATAAGCTATAAGCTGCAAATCGATTTCGAGATTAAAAATACAAAGATTATGGATTATGGACTAGAAATGCAATTCGAACCATGCAAAGGGGTATATATTGTAAATATTGAAACTTATATAGTTTTCGGGCCAAAAGTGTAAATACTCCAAAGTTAAACCACAAGGGCCTGTTTTGCCAATTTCTAAAGTTAAAGGTTTAATATTTTAAAAATATAATTAAAGGGTTAAAAGTGTAAATTAATATATACCAAGGGTATATATTGTCATTTTCATATTCTCAAGGGTATAAAATGAAATATTTTTATATTAATTATAAAAATATATTTAAATATTATAAGACTCGATTCTATTAAAACCTGACACATTTATCGTTTCATTCATCGATCGAAACACTATAAAATAGTTATGTTATATATTTAACATAATTTATCATCCACTAGCTTTTAAAGAAACTTAAAAGGATAAATTTCTATCATTTAAACTATAACGTATCACGTTACTAGGAAATTTCAAGTGAGAGGCTTTCATTTGGGTTGACGTTTTGACAAGTTGCTGGATTTATGATTTAAAGTGTCCTAGCTCCTCAAACGTTTACTACATGACCTCTGGATTATGATACCCGAATAGTGATACAATGTTTTCACAAACTAATAAACCAAAATCATTTACGTTAAGCTTTATGAAATAAAGTTTGGAAATATAAACAATCGAACTAAGACTTGACATATTACCCCAGGTTGCGTGACGATGTGTTTCCTCCACTAAATTTGATTACTTTTCACATTAATCAACTTACCTTATTATGGTGAGTTCATAGTCCCACTTTTACATGTTTTTAAACTCCGTGGGGAGATAATGCTATAGATATGAATTCAAGTATTTTACATCTGTTTGCTTATCCCTGATTTTAACTAGTTCAAGGATTTATTTAATGCCTTAAATCGATGGCACCAATGTAGGCTACTAATTTTCAGGTCTTTAGTGATGTCTGCCTTCATGAATAATATATTTTGAGCTACTGCCTTTGCATTTTCATCAATCTCTTCAATGCTAGATTAGACATGACGCTTGGAGTTATGGAAATGCACTTTTATGTATCTAAGGCTAATAAAAAGGCCTGAGGTAGAAGTCTGGGAAAATGTTAGTTCAATGGGAATGGGACTTGGGATTTTATTTTAGGGATGAAAAACTGTATCCAATTTCGATTAATTTTTTATTGCTATATATCTGAATTAAGAATGTGTTCTTTGTAGTTTGCAATCAGCACGAGTCGTTATACTCACACATGTACTGATTTTTAACAAATTTTTTTCTTTTGCATTTAGGATATCCAATATATCCTTGTAAGTACATGAACGTTGCCATATAGAATTTTGGATTTAGTGAAAATGGAGAGAATGACGAAAGATACAATTCATTCAATCGGGGTTTTCCCCAGGACAGTTCGGGGGGGGGATTTCCACAGCGACATGTCGCTGGGGAAAGCTTTCCCCAGCGACATGTCGCTGGGGAAACCCCCGAAATGTCGCTGGGGAAAACCCCGATTGTTGTAGTGTTTCTTTGTCATTCTCTGCCATTTCACTAAATCCAGAAATTCTATATGCAACGTATGTACTTTAAAGATTTATTGGATATCCTAAATGCAAAAGAAAAAAAATGTTAAAAATCAGTACATGTGTGAGTATAATGACTCGTGCTGATTGCAAACTACAAAGAACACATTCTGAATTCAGATATATAGCAATAAAAAATTAACGAATTTGGGATACAGTTTTTATCCTAAATAAAATCCAGAGATCCCTTTCTCATTGAACTATCATTTTTACTGGATATACCTCGGTCCTTTTTATTAGCTCTTAGATTACATAAAAGTGCATTTCCATAACTCCAAGCCGGTAGTCTAATAGCATTGAAAGAGCATGATGAAAAATGCAAAGGCAGTTTAGTAGCTCTAATATATAGATTCATGAAGGCTGACATCACTTAAGACCCTGAAAATTAGTAGACTACATTGGTGCCATCTATTTAAGGCATTAAATAAATCCGACATAAATAAATATCAGGATTGCTTACAGTTGTAAAATACTTGTTTTCAAATTTATTGCATGTATCTCCCCACGGAGTTTAGAAAACATGTAAAGGTGGGACTATGAACTCACCTTAATAAGGTAGTTGATTGATGTGAAAAGTAATTCAAGTGGAGGTAAACAGCTTCGTCACGCAACCTGGGGTAATATGTCAAGTCTTAGTTCGATTGTTTATATTTCCAACTTTTTTTCAATAACAGCTTATACGTATATGATTTTGGATTTACTAGTTTGTGAAAAACATTGGTATCACTATGTCGGGCTATCATGAATCCTGTGGTATGTAATATACGTTTGAGGAGTTGGTCACTTTAAATATCAATAAATTCAACAACTCATGTCAAATCGTCAACCCAAATGAAAGCCTCATCACATGAAATTTCCTAGTAAAGTCGTTGTTCGTTTGTTTAAAATGATAGGACTTGTATTGTTTAAGTTCTTTAAAAGCTAGTGGACTGATTAAATATAAAATTTTATTTTATAGGTGATTTCGCATCGCTGAATGAAACGATAAATGTGTCGGGTTTTATATATAATATAGAGTTTATAATATTTAAATATTTTTTTAATAATTTATAATAAATATAAAATAATACATTTATTACATTGAGAATATAAAAATGACAATATACCCTTGGTATATATTAATTTACACTTTTAACCCTTTAATTATATTTTTAAAATATTAAACCTTTAACTTTAGAAATTGGCAAAACAGGCCCATGTGGTTTAAATTTGGAGTATTTACACTTTTGGCCCGAAAACTATTTAAGTTTCAATATTTACAATATATACCCCTTTGCATGGTTCGAATTGCATTTCTAGTCCATTATCTATAATCTTTGTATTTTTAATCTCGAAATCGATTTGCAGCTTATAGCTCATTACTATAAGCTAAAATAAGTAAGTTTTATGAGCTTGTAGCTTATAAAAAGAGCTTATGAGCTTAAAAATCCAAAATGGGCACGTTGGGTTTAGAAACAATAACCCGATGGCTTAAAACTTTTAGAGTTTGTTTCTAAGCTTATAGAAATGAAAAAATAGCTTATTAGAACAGCTTATGGAATCAGTTTATGGCTTATAGCTTATTAGGGTTATGAAAAGGGTTTTAGGGTTTTTAAAGGCGCGTTTGGTTTAGGAAAATCAAACGTGTAGGCTTAAGGTTTAAGGGCTTACCTTACATGATCATGAAGGTACATAAGAGCTTATTAAGATTAAAATAAGCTTAAGCTAGCTTATTAAATGAGTTCGCATATATTAGGGTTTCAAAATGGATTGTTTAAGGCTCGATTTGGTTTAAGGGTTTTCCAAAAGAGTTTAGCTTGTACAAATGATTATATCAAAGCTTATACATGATCTAAAATATGACAAGAGCTTATAGAACAAAGTGATAAGACTTATACAGCTTAAATGGGTCGAAAAGGTGAATTCATGATATGTAACCGAAAAACTTGGAGATAGGTGAAATCATAGATCTTCTTTCCTCCTTAAACCTTGGCTTTTACTTAGCTTAAACCTTCTTTTCTTCTCTTCTAGGGCTCGGCTAGAACATATATTTGAGTATGTGTTTAATTTAGTGGTGAGTTGTGGAAATGTGTAATGTATGGTGATATTTATAGGTGTTAGGGGAACCGGTGGTGGCCAAGATTAGCTATGGTGTTGTGACTAAGGGATGCTAGGGACCTATCTTATTAGAGGGTGTTAGGTTGGTAGAAAATATGGGGTTGTTCGGTTAACAAGGGGGGCTGGAAACATCTTAATTTAATCTATTTTAATGAATAGGAATATTTGTGACAAGGAGGTGAGGCGGTAGCATGGTGGTGAATGGGTGGTGACAAGGTGATTTACTTAGAGTGCAAGGTGACAAGGTACTAGTGTGATGGGGACAAGGTGGTGGATCATGGTGGAGGGTGCTTTGCTTGGTCTGGCTTGGGGTTGACTAGTTTAAGTGGGTATGGGTTGTTTAGGGTTTCGGTTCATGTTTTGGTTTTAGGGACGGTAGGGGTTTGAGTGGAGGGTATTATAGTTCAAATGTTGTAATCGAGTTTTTCGTTGGTAACTTAGGAGCTTAAGAGTGTGGTGAATTAAAACCTATAGAATTTGGGGGAAATAGTAGTTTTATATTGAATAGTGTGCTTAATGGGTTGCGTACATAAAGCTGAAAAGAGTTGTAATAGGGTTGGGGAGGGAATTATATTCCAAATATTATGTATTGATAAACTTGTACACATTGCTTATTAGCTTGTACATTTTGATTGTATGAAAATTTTATGTTAGTCGGGGGGTTATGATATAGACGTTACGGATAAAGTTGTTTTATAAACAGTTATAAATAGTACGTTAAATGAAATAACGTATGTGGTGTAAAAAGGGAGTTTAGACATATGCTTGACATATTTTAAAGTTTACTTGATTTTAATCGTTGATGGAATGGCTATTGGTAGGTTGCATTGTGAGCATGTTTCTTCTTGAAATGTAAGTTACGTTAATTATGGATGGAATAAAGCAAATATTCTTCATGACAATGGTTGCATCTAATTTAATAGATGGAAATTACACTGAAGAAAATTGCATCTATTTTAATAGATGTGTTAATTAAATAGAGGATAATTGTAAGTTGTTTTGTCTCCAATACCTTAAAAATCTTCATCCCGAGATTTAATAGATGATGGTAATGTGAAGTTTGTGCAAAATAGATGTGGATATTTGGCGAAGTATTTTGTTCTACGCTTTCCTTATGTTAATTACTGGTCCTCTTTTAGTGTTCCTCTTATTTGACTAAAGGGATGCGAATTTATCTCACAGTTGCTTGTCTTCACGCGATCTATAATTTCTATTGGTTTTTCACAAAATTGAGTTTGTCATCAAGCCAAAGCTCTTTCATTGGAATGATGAGGGATTCGTTAGATAGGCATATTTTTAGATTTGAAACGTAGAAGGTACTGTGGACATTACTGAGTTCTTCAGGAAGCTTAAGTTTATATGGTACTGGGCCGACCCTTTTAAGGATCCTAAATGGTCCAATGTACCGGGGGTTAAGCTTTCCTCGCTTTCCGAATTGGATGACACCTTTTCGAGGTGACACTTTTAACATAACACGATCTCCAACTTGGAATTCCAAAGGCTTTTGCCTTATATTGGCGTAATTCCTTTGCCGGTCTCTTGCAGCTTGCAAGCGTTGTCGAATTTGTACTATCTTTTCAATGGTTTCATGGATTATCTCTGGTCCCGTGAGTTGAACATCTCCAACTTTGGCACAACAGATAGGTGATCGACACTTTTGACCATAGCGCGCCTCAAATGGTGCTACCTTAATACTGGCATGGTAACTGTTATTGTAAGAAAATTCTACCAATGGTAAGTGTATCTCCCATCCTTTTCCAAAATCTATAACACAGGCTCGAAGCATGTCTTCAAGTGTTTGGATGGTTCTTTCACTTTTTCCATCGGTCACAGGATGATATGTTGTACTCATGTCTAATTGAGTACCCAAAGCACTCTGCATTGACTGCCAGAATCTGCATGTGAAATGATTGTCACAATCCGAGATGATGGATATTGGCACTCCATGCCATGAAACTATTTCCTTTATATACAACCTTGTAAGGGTTTCCATACTATATGTCTCTCTGGTAGAGATGAAATGTGCTGATTTGGTAAAGCGGTCTACAATGACCCAAATTGTGTCATGTTCACTTGATGTTTTGGGTAGTTTTGTAACGAAGTCCATTGTTATTCTTTCCCATTTCCATGTAGGAATCTCTAGTTGTATAAGTAAGCCAGATGGCTTCTGACATTCTGTTTTAACTCTAGAGCATGTTAAACACTTGCCAACATACTCAGCGATGATTGCCTTCATGTTAGGCCACCAATAGAGTTTCTTTAGATCCTTATACATCTTGTCAGAACATGGGTGGATGGAATACTTTGATATATGGGACTCATGCATGATCAAGTCCCTCAAATTACCAAAGAGTGGTAACCAACTTCGATTCTTGATACATCGGGTTCCATCAGGACGTACTTCAAATGCTTTGTCCATTCCTCGTAGGTTATCAGCTTTGATGTTCTCTTCTTTGATCGCCTAAGTTTAGGCTTCGAGGATTTGTGATGGTAATTTTGGGTGAAGGGTCATGACTAATGCTCTAACTCGTAGTGGTTTTATTCGTTCCTTCTGGCTTAAGGCATTTGCTTTTCTAGGACGGTAACGAATCTCACAATCGTAATTTGCAAGCAATTCTAGCCAACGGCGTTGTCTCATGTTCAACTCTTTCTGATCAAGGATATGCTGAAGACTTTTATGATCAGTGAACATAGTACACTTTAAGCCATACATATAGTGTCTCCAAATTTTAAGAGTGAACACTACTGCTCCTAATTCCAGGTCGTATGTGGTATAGTCCTCTTTATAAGGCTTGAGT
>BQNB010166104.1:0-14148 GCA_026074375.1 Tanacetum coccineum | reverse complement strand
CATTAGTATATCATGCTTGCTATATGATACTCTATGGACATTTATGTCATCTCTATGTCTCTACTTAGGCCTATTGCATGAGTTTTTCTTTGCTAGCTAGACTATATGATTCTTGAAATGATGGAAATGCCACAATTATCCTTCCAATCCATTTAGGTCATTCTGAAAAATGATTAACGTTTGGAAAAATTCGCAAGTCTCCTGAGAACGGCCCCCAAAAATCAAGGGCGGCCCCATAATATATATGGGACCGCCTGAGGTTTGAGGGACCGCCATCAGGGGAACCACAAAACTTTCCTGTCTCCTCTTTTCTGCAACTTTGACCCTATTCTCCTTAAGTCCAGTCATTCTTTCCTTTCTAAACAAAACACTTCTTAGAATCCTCATTCTCCAATACAATGCCTTTCTCAAAATTTCTCTATATATGAACATCATCCTTCTTCATCTTAATCACATCTTCACTTCTAAATCTTTCACTTCTCTTCAAGTTCTCAATGTTATCCTCTAGCAAATCCCCTCGTGACTACTCACGAAAATACCAAAGGGCCATTCTCGAACCTTGGAGACAATGTCATGATCTTCCTCCCTCACCACCTTCTCCTCCACCAACTAGGACTACTCCCACCTCTTCTATCTCAAATAACTCTCTCTCATACTCTTCACCTTTATAAAACTCAACTCAAAACCTAAATGAAATTCATCACCTATCAAATCTGCTTGACATAAATCTCCAACAAGTAATTGAAGCCACAAATCCCTTACCTCCTACCTCACCATATATCCTTCCACCTTCTTTAGATCAAGTAAACTTCCATTTAGAATTTTGTCATTGTTGCTTGGATACCCGAAATCTATTTGATACATTGAAAGATGACCTTAATCGTATCAAATCTCTCATCATTGGTCCTTCCACTCAATTTCCATCCTCAATAACAACCTCCTCACCATAATTGAGCAATCTCAAAAGCTTAATTTCACCTAATAATAAACAACCCATCTTTTGATTATGACATCTTCTACTCTTTAAGAATCAACTAGTGTAGATCTATGCCTTATTATGATTCATACAAATATTGTATGAATTTGTATTAGCTCGTATTAGATCTAGTTTTATTTTATGTTGTATGAATGTATTAGTTGCATTTGCTATTCTATGAGTTTCTTGATTGTTGAATGAAACTATCTTTTGGGTGACTTAAATATAATGTGTTGCTTAAAAGATATTTGTCTTGCATATGTATTTCTAACTTTGTTTTGTAGCAAAACAATTTTCGTAAGATAGATCCTTTGGTGCCCAGAACAAGGGGGAGCATATATCAAGGGGGAGTCTTGATATCGTCGATTTCTCTCTTCCTACAACTACTCGATGATCATTCTTTTTGAATTCGACAAAAAGGGGGAGAAATGGAACAAAACTCATTAATAATGTGTAACTATTAATTTTATACAAAATGAGTTTATATTTTGTCATCATCAAAAAGGGGGAGATTGTTAATATAAATAATGTCTAAAAACGTTATTTATATTTTCTCGACCTATCAATGTTTTGTTATGAACATTAATGTAAAAGTTTACGATAAAATTAATTACGTTTACAAATTTTTATCGTAAACATTCCATTTCTTAAGAATTAGTAAGCACTTAAGGTGTTGTACTAAAATAAAAATCTTATAGCATGATTAGTGATACAAGAAAATATTTTTCTCTTATCCATTATATTTTTACAAAAGATTTTCACAAAATTAATTATACAAAATATTTTCTAATTAAAAGAAAAGTTTTATTAAAAACTTAATATTTGAAATTCAATTTTTTCTCCCAAAACGAAAGCTTCTATATTAGATACAACCTTTCCCACAAAAAGACAAAAAAGGGAGCGGAGTCTACTTGGCGGCCCCCTTATAGTCATGGCTGCCCCTTTATATATCTGGGACCGCTGGGACCACCGCCAGTTACCGTTGGTTTTTCTTGCCTATAAATACTGCTTCATCCCTTGCTAAAAATCAGATCTCTTTGCATGGATTTTCTCACACTCCTTTCTCTCTTTAAAATCCTTCTTTATCTCACTAAATATCTTGATCACTAACATCTCTTGATCTTGTTTCAAGTGATCTAATCTCTTTTTCTCATCTCTTCTCTCTCATTCAAGTGCAAGAGAAGAACACTCGTATTCACCTAGAAACGAAGTGTTGATTAGTGATCTCTTCTCTTTTCTTCTATGTACCAAATCTCTATTGTAATTATCTTGTGTGTTTATGTGATTCGGATAGTGTGTAAATCTGATAGTATAGATCTAGTAATTGTGTATTTGATTGTGAAGTGGTAGATTGGTTCTAGCTATGATTTGGACTCGACATTTAGTTTAGTGTCGGAAAATAACGTAAGCGACATGTAAACGGTTTTCTCCGCCTGAAGGGAGCTTGTTGATATAGTGAAATGTCGAGTATGATACTAGGGGAGTGGAGTAGGGCGAAGAAGAGCTTCGTAGCCGAACCACTATAAATCTTGGTGTCTTGGTTTGATTGTTCCTTTCCTTATCTCTTCATATTATTGTCATTGTTATTTATCTTTAGTTTAGATTGTTATATTGTTTGTTCATATTGTGAATTGGTTAAACATACAACTCGAATCTACATATTTTGTAAGCAAAGTTTTTAAAACGAAAACTAACCTGTAAACTATTCAACTCTCCCCCCCCCTTTAGTTTCCACATTATTTCAAGCTTTAAAAGTTTGATGCCATCATTTACTAATTCATTAAACAAAGCTTTGTATCTGGTGAAAGTTTGTGTTAGAGATTCAACTTCTTTGAATTTGAAGGTGTTATAGCATAATTTCAGGTCGATAACCCTACTTTTTTTCACATCAGAGGGGCCCTCATGATACAGTATCAGGTCATCCCATGTTGATTTAGTTGTTAAGCAGTTTATGACAGAATTTATTTGGTCATCTGGAAGAACCGACATGATGAGACTTTTGAGTCACTGATCTAAGTTAGCAACCTTTCTCTCATCTCCAGTCCATTGATTCTCTGGCTTCCTTTGACCAGCTGTCATGAGGATTAAAGGACCATTTTTGATGATATTTTCAAATTGAGGTTCAATACCAATAATGTGGCACATGAACCTATTTTTCCAGTTGGTGAAAATTTTCACCTCTAGTACAGGAGCGGCATTTAGCTGGCCATCCCTATATATAAGAGTCTCTGGTACCTCTACTACTGCCATTTAAGATGGATCTTGATTTTAAAAATATTTGAGCCTTTATATATAACCTTTTTTACGAGATTTTATAAACCAGAAGGCTCTGATACCACTTGTTGGTCCCTAAGAATGTGATATAAAGTTTATCAATTTAAACTTAATCACATTCCATAGCAATGAAGTGAGTTTTAAACAAATATATATAAGCAATATAAAGAACAAGTTTTAACACACAAAAGTACTTTTCAACGTATAGACTTTTATTAGAATCAAATAAAGAATCTATGACACACCTTGCTTGCGGAATAGCAAGGTGGTTGAATGACAATTGGGGTGTTATCTCCTTCAAACTTATTCTCTAACCAAAGTTATGAGAAATAAGAAAACAAACTTGTTATGACTAAACTGAAGCTTCAGCTTTCAGTAGTACGAGTCAGTTTGTTTGAGAGATAAATGAACTCTTTAATGTGTATCACCTTAATTGGAAGAGATAACATTTACTCTGGGAATCCCTTTTCTTTTATAGGCAAAGGGGTTAGGGTTTACAAGTTAACCTAATACATATGTCAAGCATTAAATGGGTGGTTGAGCTATCATTTAATGTACACATGCTTTATAGTACCAGGTATAGTCCTTAAAAGAAAGTTGATGTACTTTTATACCAACTTTAGAAGTAACATTTACCAAGGAGATTGCCATATTCTTTTTGTCATAAAGCAATCTTTTTCCCGCCTTGTAAACCTTCTAGAAGTGAAACAACATATTTCAACTTCTGTTAAGGAGATAGACTACTCTCAGCTTGGAATTGTCAACCAAGCTGAACTGAATCTCCAACCAAGGGCCTTCTTCAGTTTCTGTACCGCTGCATAAACTAAAGTGAAGATACTTCCCAATCTTCTAAGGACCTGAAGAGCTGACGCTGAAGAAGCTTCAGCGACTCAAACTGAAAGACTTCAGCTTGAGTAATACTTAGGGGATTTTATGTTTAAATCTACTAAAAGACTGAAGGGCTCAGGAACTGAACCCAACACTTTCTTAAAAACTTACAAATTGAATAATATTGTTTGACTAAAACACTCTTGATTATAAACAACAATACAATCTATTAATTATATAAATACTTGATTACAATTTTACGCATAAATTATTCACTCTCACTCACACCCATATATAAAAAAAATATACACGCAAACAATTAAGGCTACTATATATTGTCGTCACTATGCACGAGTAATTGTCTAGCTATACATAAGTTGTAATCTTGCTTATAGAAATTAAATAGTTTGTATTTGAAACACGACACAAATATTAGATGGTAGAGTTGTTTCATTTTTAATTTTATGAGCTTAGGCTCATTAAGGTTAGCTACTGTTTTTATTATCTTTTACTTGCAGGTTTTTTCAAGAGTAGGGGTATGAGTTGTCTACATTACTACATACCACCTCTTTCATATCCTGTTCAGGCGAGATTGAATATCATTGTTGTTGTACTGCTTTTTATTATCTCTCATATACTTTGTAATTAGTGATGTCTCGGTCATTATGGGCAAAGGATCCGTTCCTTAGTATTACTATCAACATAGTTTAGTTTAGTAATAACAACAATAATATAAGTCGTCGTTTTTAAATGTTTAAAATGAGGTATTAGGCTGCCACGTGTTGCTGCAGAGCCTAATATTCAATAATTTTCGCTTGGTATATATTTTTAGTGCCAAAGTTTTAATTTCATAATTTTTCTAAAATTGCGAAACCGAATCAAAGTTAGCAGAATGCAGTTGAAATCTTGTCTTCCGTAAGTATATCTAATTTATGATTTAAAGTCATTATATTTAGAATACAGATATAACTCATTTCTATAGATTATTAAAACAAATATAATGTGTATACATTAAATTTAATAATTAAAATCTGTAACAATCTATATATACAAAGATAAAATAAGGCGATAGCTGCTTTAATATAACGCCCTACCAAGATGCAGTTGCAAAAAATTAATACAAAGAGAAAATAAATGCGATAGCTGCATTAATATAAACGCCCTCCCAAGATGCAATTGCAAAACATTAAATGATAGTTGGTTAGCCATGAAATGAACCATCCTACACATTGTCTTAAGCATGAGCAGATCGAGATCCATTTGCTCTTAGAAATTCATGAACTTCTATTTTCCCAATCACCTCATCGAAAAGTTAGGTTGTTGATGTATTGCACATAAGTTTTATATTGATTTCTTCCACCCCTCCCCTCACTCCAACATCAGCACGTTCGTGCAAAATTTCTTTGATAGTCTGAATACAAAAAATAACAGTTTGTTAAGCATTCATCCAATTAGTCCAAGAAGGTTTTGTCAAAACATATGTAAATCAAAAATACAATACTTAATTCCTTGCTAAGGCACACCAAACCCACACCCAATCTTCCTTCAATAATTTATTGCAAACTTTTTTGGAATATCCACTTCCAAGTTTATAACTAAACGGGCCAACAAATAACATCTAATGAGTTAGATCTGTAAGAATTAAATAGGAAAAGAAGGAAAAAAGTAACGGAGGCTCATATGTGTAAGAATTTAATAAGAAAAAGAGGAATAACCTTCATGGCTACATTACTATAAATACCCCGCCAACATAAAGTTATTCTAAATCTTTGACCAATTTTAGCAAAACATCTCGACACATTTATCATCATCGCATATCCAATTCAGAATCTAAGGTAGCAATATCCAATGCCCCAACAAACAAACCAATTAACCAAACTATAAATGGACTCCACAAAACAACCGCATAAGTACCCAAAAAAAGATGAAACTATAGATGATCGTGCATGAAGGTTGATGAAATGAAGACATGGAGACGATACTTAAATAAGAAGGAAAATAAAAGTAGGTAGAAAAGAACTAGATTTATGTTTTAATGGCCCAACTAAGAACCACTTAACCAAACGACACAACATTAGAACAAAACGACCTCAATTAAGTCAAAACGGTGTCGTCCGCACGCCTAATATATAATTTGACGTCGTCAGCTATGCACAGGGATGTAACTTGAAACAAATATGATCGGGTAAAACTTTTTAAACCATAACATTAGAAACACGTTTTGATGGACTCGGTGTATTTAACTTGCATTTATGAAAAATTGATGTTTTCTTAAAAATTAACACTACATCAAAAAAATCTATAGGTGTCGAAGGACCCCACGGGACCCCCTGGTTCCGTCCCTGGCTATGAGTCATGGATGCATTAATATAAATGCCTTGACAAGATGCGCTTATTCTTAATTGTGCATGAAGATTGCTGAAATAAAGACCAATTTCAACGAAAAAAGTAAAGGAAGCTTAGATCTGTAAGAATTTAATAAGAAAAAGAAAGAATAACTGTAGGGAAACATGTACACTTTTATGAAAATAAAATCAGATTATAATCAATAAATACAACAGAAAATAAATGACACAAAATAAAACAAACAGAATGGGGTAGAAGCAGAAGACAAACACTATGAAGGATAAATAAAGAAAGCAGTAAAAGGTCATGGCACGAGGCTCGTGTTTAACATGATTCCCCTAAAACAAATTTGTCGTCTGTTTCCCAGGGTACAACGGCCAAAGCTGTTGTACAACCGAACCTGACAAACTTGCCTGAAAGATCACGGAAAACTGTGTGCTTCTGATCGAAAAGACTTCTGAAAAACGTATGTATGGAGCTCGTATTTCTCTTGTCAAAACTGAATGAGAATGTGTTATATTTATAGTGAAAACCTAACTTCTTCTTAAAGAAAAAGTCTTCACTATAAATAAGGAAAACTTAAATCATAATTAATTCTGTCAACTTATTCAACAAGTTTTAAATTTATTACTAAAATAGATTACATAATTAAATCTATTCCTAAAATAGATTTACAGAAAATTCTGGAAAGAGCACATAATATAGCTGCAAAAGATTCACACGTAGGCGAAGATTAGGACCTGCATTTGTGTCTGCAGGTCGCGCGGGCTCGCATGAGTTCACAAGCTTGAAACCCATTTTGGCCCAGAAATCCTGAAATCTGCACCCCACTGCGCGCGCACGTAGGTGGGGAGTAAAACCAACCAAAGGAATTTGATAGAAAATATCAAGATTTCTATATAAACACCTTCCCACTTCACATTTTGGGCGATGTGATATGTAACAATCCGTTATTTTAGGTCATTTTACGACTTTAAACTTTCAATTATTTATTCTTAGGGTTTTGCGCATTTACTTTTAATTTCAATCGTTTAGCTAAATCGCGTAAACTAAAACTCATCAATCAATGTAAACCGACATCAAACAAATAAAAGTTTATGTCAAGCAAGCGTTATATTATTTTTACGAAAATAATAATTAAATTTTCATATTTTATTTTTATATGTTACGTAAAACGTTTACGTTTCGCAATTTGAAACCTTTTTGCATGCATGTAAATCACTCGACCAATCTACACTCAATCAAATACCCACAATTATACCCAATACTAAAAATTATATAAACTTTCACATAAGCATGTATAGGTCCGGTCCTATTTATGATCAAAACACACAAATAATATCTAAATTGGCTTCTAGAAGATCAAGTACCATTTACTAACTATCCTTACAAGGTTTAGCTACTTCTTACACTCCACCATACTAGTTCTTACAAAACCATATCCCTTCCCCTTACCCCTCTTACAATCGGTCACCAAGCCCCTCCAAACCATGGTTTTGGTTAATGGTTTTGCTAGATATTTCAAGTATATAAAGGTATCTATTTATAAGACTTCATTCACTTATCATTTCAACTAGCAAAAGATAAAAACTCTCTCATTTCTACTACAAAACCCGCGGCTCAAAACACACTCCCAAAATATTTTATAGTTTTCTATTTCTTGATTTTACAAGTATACAAGATTAGTTTAAGGATTATTCTAAGGTGTTTACAAGTAAAAGATCAAGTATAATCAAGAGTTTCCAAGAATCAAGTTAAGGTTTTTATATAAGGGTTCCGGGTTGAAGAATTAGGGTTTAAGTTTGTGTTCACTTCTTCTTTCATTTATATAAGGTTTATAATCACAACTCATACATTCATTTCCATTATTTTTATACATACATATTTATTATATTGTTAAATCACCATTTAGTTAATATTTTATAAAGTTTATAAAATCAACAAGTTTATACAAAATCAAGAAAATATATATTCATAGTGAAAAGGTATTTAAAATATGTTAGAATGCAAGAACATATTTTATTTGATATATTACAAGTGTTGGATAATTTATATAATTAATTGTTATAATTTATTTATATAGTTTTATAAATAAATAATTGTTGTAGATATTTTATTTGGACATATTAGACATAAAATAGATGGACACAAGTTAGAGGACATAAAGTATACTACTGATGTGGTATTAGTTAATTTAAAGGACTTTCAATAATTAAAGTTATAAAAACAATTTTATAAACATATATATACTCGGACATAATATATAACTCGAAAAGGCACGAATTTTTCTGCAATTTATAAACCTGATATTAAAATAGTACATTTCAAAACAATTCCAAATATATAAGAAACTTGAAAAACGGAGTTAAAACGAAGGAGATATGAATTTTACGAGATTTCGGTAATTAAATATATAAAAAGTGTTTTTTTATAAAACAGTTTGTATAAACTATTTCTGTACAGGTTTTTATAAAATATATAATCTTAATATTATGATAGATCATCTCGACACGATTTTGTACATATAAAGAACTCGAAAAACGGACTTAAAATGAGAAAGTTATGAATTTGTAAAGATTTCAAAAACTATATTAATTTTCACAGCTTTTATAAAAATGTGAGAAACTGCGAGAAAGCTGTGAACTTTGAAATCGGTGTTTTTGAGGGTTCTCAGGTTTGATTCGGCTAAAGTATAAAACTACAAACTTGTTCGGAATAATGTTTTACTATGCGTATCAAGTTTTTGAGGGACTAGAAGTGTATAGATATTGAACTAGAAATTATAAAAGCTAGTTAATTTTTATGTAAAATTTTCTACACTTTTATAATACAAAGCTGTTAGAAACTGAAAATAAGGTTTACGAGTAGAAATTATAAAATCTAGTTAATGTTTATGTAAAATTTTTGCACTTTTATAATACAAAGCTGTTAGAAACTGAAAATAATGTTTACGAGTGTTTTCGGGTCCGTTTGGGCTATAAAAAGCTTAAGAAATAATGTAGTATTACTTATATAATATGTATACATGTTTTTAACTTTATAAATATTATTTTATAAAATGATTAAACTATTTATATAAAATCATTATATAAATAATAAAAATATTAAATCAAGTGTTATTAACAAATAATCAATTATTGGACAAAGATAATATTTTTACGAACACATATACTTGGACATTAAATATCAAGCGTGACTTAAATATTGTTTCAACTTTTATAAATTAAACAAAAACTAGTAGGTGGTGATATAACTCTATAATTTATATTGTTGTATTATTATTCAAGTATACATACTCATACGACCTATATTTAATTAGGTTGCATTCCGGCTAGTTGTGTCGACACATATTGATTGATCACTCATACATTCATACTATCACTTAAGGCGAGTTCATAGCCTCATTTTACACGATTACAATATATTTACAACTCTCGGGGTGAGAAACATGCATTGTTTTACATTTGGACGCAAGTACACTTTTAAATAAATTATAAGTTTGCCTAAGTAGCGATAACCCACTATGCCCATGAATCATGAACTATTAATTACTTGGTGTAAGCGCGAATGTTATAAATAGATCTATTTGGGATTGACATCCCCGTTTGGGTGAGTAGCACTTGCTAGCTTCGGTGTACCGAACTAACGGACGTATACCATGTCGGACATTAGATGTTGCGGGTTGAACATCTACACGGGCACATTATTGGCATTAAATTGTAAGTACATACATGTTGTAGCTTCAGTGTCATGAGCTTAGTGCATTCGTAATTACATTTTAGGATATTGTATGTGTTACATTGTCATACACTTTGAATCTTGCGGTCCTACTTTATACATTACATAAACCTGTGAATTCGCCAACTTTATGTTGACGCTTTTTAAGCATGTTTTTCTCGGGTCAATAACTGCACAACATAGACATATTTGGAAGCATCATTTTGATGTCTAAATGCACTAAAGATTTACTGCATTACATTTTAGGACATTTTGTTATGTATCAAAATCTTTATGTTTTCACAACAATGAATTATTAAAGCTTAGAGCTTTTGTAACAAACATTTCAGTCAATCAAATGTATCTTTTTAAAACGACTCATTTAGAGGTCGTTCTCTCATATCTTGTGATGTTATATTACGAAGTAACACTCTCGGACATTATTCCGTTGTGACTTTATTTGGGGGTGTTACAGATTGATATCAGAGCCAAGGTTATAGAGAACTAGGTTGCATATCTCACCTAGACTATAACCGTTTTCACAAACATTGCATCATACAAAAGTTTTCACGAACATACACATTATTTGTTTGCATTGACTGCTTACATGATCTATATACTTGTTTATATTATATTAAGTATATACTACATTGTCTTATATAATATACTTATATAAACCTTTTTGGTTGTTACCGCAATCATGTCATCGCCTTCATCGCGCGCCACTGTGACCTACACATCGATACCTAGTGCCTTGGATAGTCCACCATGGGGCTTTCCTTTGATATCCAAGTCTGACCATAAGGTACCTGAGGAGGCACCGTAGTCTCCCAAGCAGGCACCACCTGCATATGTTCTTGCTCCTGAGTACCCGGAGTACTTAGCTCCATCTGATGATGAGGTACCAGCAGAGGATCAGCCACTGCCTGCTGATGCTTCACCTACTGCTGATTCACCTGGGTACATTGCTGACTTAGAGCCGATCGAGGACGACTTTGAGGAGGATCCTGAGATGGATCCTGTTAATTATGCTGCTGATGATGATGATGAGGAGGAGGAGTCCTCTGATGATGAGAAGGAGAAGAAGGAGCATATGGCTGACTCCACACTGCTTGTACCTGATTCTGTTCCCTCATCTCAGGAGACGGAACCTTTTGAGACTGATGAGTCTGCTGCCACACCTCCACCACCTAGATCACCACATACTATTGTTCCTTTTTCACAGACCAGACTCCTTAGGGCACGGATTTCTGTTAGACCTCATACTCCACCATCACTATCTGCTGAGGCACGTATTGCCAAGTACGCTGCCGCACCTACGCCTCCATCACCACCACCATTTCCACTATCACCACTATCATCCCCAATCCCTTTGATACCATCACCACCATTACCATTACCATCACCACCATTGCTTTTACCATCGCCTACTCGTAGAGATGCTATTCTCGAGGCTGACATGCCGCCGGGAAGAGGACTAGTTTTACTGCTCCATCTCATAGGTTTGAGATCAGAGAGAGTTATGCTACTGCTGCTGCTAGGCAGACTGGGTCTGCTTTGACCCGTGGCGTTGACTATGGATTAATAGATACTTTGGATGCCATTCTTTGAGCCACTGAGGAGAGAGTGATGACCACCTTAGATGGGGTCAATGAAAGGATGATAGAACTTGCTACCACTCATAGGCAGGATGTTGAGGAATTTTATGTGCGTCATCAGGACGCTCAGGATGACCGAGCAAAGCTGAGGGCTCATATCTATACATTACAAAGAAAGAGACGATACTTTCGCTCTATGTCCCTTTCTTATGAGCGAGAGGCTGTTTATGCCCGATAGGCATGTGGTCATTCTATGGGTAGGATCCAGGCTATGGAGGCTCGTATTAGGACACTAGAGGCTCAGGTTAGGACACTACAGACTCAGCACGACATGATGGAGTGGCAGAGGCGAGAGGCAGGTGATATGGTGACTAGAGCTTATAGACGCATTCATGCATTAGAGGCTAGAGACCCAGCACACCCTGATGATGTAGAGGATGCCGATAGTAGTTGCTAGTTTTATATTCAGTCATTTAGCTATCTTGTATAGCCTGCTAAGTATTATGGGTAATTCCTAGCTAGCATGGCTTTAGGATCGTATTTTCATTTTGTAACCTAATTGTACAGGTCATTTTGTAACAAAAAACTATCATGTATGTTATCAATATTGTTATGTATGAATGTCGATTTATTTATGTCATTGTTGATCTCATTCCTGTTATATATTTCATTGGGTGATGTGATCTCATGTTATATTATGCATATGTCATGTCGTGATTATGATTGTATGAAATCTCACGTGTGTTATATTTTCTTTAATTTTGAAGAAAATGGCTCCAAAGAAAACCACCACTCCTATGATTGATGTTGCTATCAAGGCATTGATAGCCCAAGGCGTGGCTGGTGCATTGGTGGATTATGAAGCTAACAGGAGCAGTGGAAATGGTGATGATAGCCATAATTCAGGAAGTGGCGGAAGGAGAACTGTGCCTACTGCTCGTGAGTGCACGTATAGCGACTTCTTGAAATGCCAACCCCTTAACTTCAAGGGTACTGAAGGAGTCGTGGGTTTGACTCAATGGTTCGAGAAAATGGAATCTGTATTCCACATAAGCAACTGCACCGTCGCGTGCCAAATCAAGTTTGCTACATGTACTCTTCTTGGAAATGCACTAACGTGGTGGAATTCCTACGTTAAGACTGTTGGTCATGATGCTGCATATGGAATGACATGGAAAACACTGAAGAAAATGATGACTGCTAAGTATTGCCCAAGGAGTGAAATCAAGAAGCTTGAGATTGAAATATGGAACCTGAAGGTTAAGGGTACAGATGTTGTGAGCTACACATAACGTTTTTAGGAGTTAGCTTTTATGTGTGGAAGAATGTTTCCTGAGGAATCTAATGAGGTTGAGAAATATGTTGGTGGACTTCCTGACATGATTCAAGGTAGTGTGATGGCATCCAAACCAAAAACAATGCAAGATGCAATTGAGTTTGCTAATGAACTGATGGATCAAAAGTTATGTACATTTGCAGAGAGACAAGCTGAGTGTAACACCCCTATTTTTGACATATAGCAGCGGAAGCTAATCTGGGGTATTACTTCATGGATCAACAGACAAAATCATAGGAAACGACTCAAAATAGACGTTTTGGAAAATTTAGTTATCATTCAATATCATATCAGAGTTTTACAAATGAGGTCCCAAAATCTAGAAACATAAAGTTTGAATGATAACAGTTTAGCCATCTTCAAGTCTGTGCCACTCCGTGCCATAGGTTCCTCAATTACCTGATATAAACATGCTAAAAGGGTCAACACAAAGGTTGAGTGAAATTCATAGGTTTTTAGTTATAATAGTTTAGTACAAGTTTAATAGTGGGTTACGTTGTTATACACCCATAAGTGTAATAATTGCAATGAGTACAATTATTATGGAAAATAATTATTATTGCCCTAAGCTCATGAATCACATATTTAACTCAATATAACCGGGAGCCTTTACCAGAAGATATACTGGGAGCTACTACCCAAAGAGATACTGGGAGCTATTACCCAAAGAGATACTGGGAGCTATTACCCAAAGAGAGGATGGGATGTCTTATGGGAAAATGGAGGTAACTTAGGCAATAATATATCAGGATAGCATATAGTTGGAAAAACACTTGTATTCATAGTTTATAGCATGAATCTCCCACGGGATTTAGAAAACATATAAAGATGGGACTATTCACAGTGATGGAACCATATCACTTATGTTTAATTTGTATAAAACAAGCATGTATCCCCCTCGCGGGTTTATAAAACATGTAAATAAGTAAAGGCGAGTGATAAGTGTAGATTACACATATCTATTTATGTTTAAAAAGACCAAAATAAACCCAAAACGGATCAAAAATGGCAAAAATGTGCTTGTATCTGAGTTTATTGTGTGCAGGTTTGGATATGTCAAATATCGCAAGAAA
>BQNB010166101.1:0-14148 GCA_026074375.1 Tanacetum coccineum | reverse complement strand
GAAAGTATATGAAAGTGCCCCTCTATTTAAAGATAATTAAATGCTCGTCACGATGGTGTAATTTATAAATCTTAACGTTTTACTTTTTTTGCAGTATGTGATTTTTAAAAATAAGGATGAAAGTGTGTTTTAATTAAAAAACACAAAGGTAAGAAGGGTGGTGTATGTTTTTTAAAGTTTAATCTTATCCATTAAATAAAGTTAAATCTTAGATTAATCCTCACCATTAGATCAAACTCAAATGGATGGTGGAAATTTGTCCCTTAGTATGTGAGAAGAAAGTGATATGCAAATGAACTTTTCTCATTAAGTTATTAGAATTTTCATAATAAAACACAAAGATATTATTACAGATCAAGTCAACTTATATTAATTTATCCAATACGATAACTTATCTCTGAATCCTATACAAGTGAAATGATATACATACCAAATTGATGCAAGAAAACTTTCTTTTTATATCACCTTTTCCACTTTTATACTTTTATGATAAAACAAAAAGAATTTGGGTATCGGATACTCCAAATCTCATGTTACAAAGAGACAACTTGACCCGTAGATTTCTCCAAAAACTATCGTCGGATCTTCCAAGATAATTCCACGTGTCGGTCACTTTTTCTAACTTATCCGGTTCGTCCAGTTAGTAAAATTTTCATAGCTAAAATATATAGAATCTAAAGTATCATAAAAGTGCCTTGCACTTTAGCTAGTTCTGTAAATGTGGCACTTGTATTGCTTGAAGTTAAGGGTAGGTGCAACAGTTATCACAAACATGACCGTCAACTCAGCGCTACGTCAATTCCTCTTTTCACGACTAACATAACCACTAATATAGTATAATACCATAACCTACATAATTTGCCTAAATATACCTCACTTATACATCAATTTACTTCACAAAAACCAAAATGCACGCACACTCGCACATCCACACCTTCACAAGTCGGTCGGTTGTTTGACCGACTTGAGTGGGGTATTGGAGGCGTCAAATTGCCCCTTGCTACCACTAGTGTAACAATATCATAACAATATCAATGATCGATGGGTGAAATGAGCGACCATGAGAGCCACCAATTTTTCAAAAGAATACTAACTTATTTTCGTATGCCGTCCAGTTAATTTTTTGTAACATCTTAATTATGTGATCAAAATTTATATAACCGAGACAGTCGACGTCATTCAAATTTGAGTCATTTAATCACGTTAAACAAAACGACTTTGAGCATATGTATATGAAGATAAAGATGTAATCATGCAATCGTATCTCAGTATATTGTTAATATCTGATAAAAAACGATTCATCGATAAAAAATGATTCACCGATAAAAAAGAAAAAAACTAGATAAACATCATTTCGTACCAAAACCCAATGGTCATGTGTTATTCTGTATGATTTTGAAACAATCACGTTTAGAGCATTCGGTATCATTGGCTGATGGCTTGGCGCCATCGCACCAGCCCAGCTTTGTCTACGGCGCACGACATCGGCGCCGGCGTCATAGGCTCTTGCGCTATGGTGACCAGCCCTCACGGTAAGGAATTTTTATTTATTTATTTTGAATTCTATACGTTGGGTAACGGCAGGGCCGTCTTTAGGGGAGTGCAAGAGGTGCGATTGCACAGGGCCACCGCTTCACGAGAGCCACCAAATTTCATGTTATTCTATTATATATATACATGATATCAGACTCGATTTTAATTAGTTCATGCACTACTCATACATATGTATATTATGTGTGTGCGTAAGGGCCTCTTTGTGGTAATGGCACGAGGCCATTAAAATTCACAAGACGGCCCTGGGTAACGGCTAGGGAGAGTTTTTTTGTATTAAATAACAAAAAAATTCATTTTTACCTCTTAAAAATCCTATAAATACCTCCTTATTATTTCATATTTCACACACACTTCCAATATATTTTATAACATATATTTTTCTACTTCTCTTATTTTTCTCTCCAACAAAATGAATCCCAACAATCAATGGGTTATCGGTATGCTAAACGACCCAAACAACAAAATTCCGGGCTCGTCTTCGAATCCGACCAACAATCCGGGCTTCTCCACTCAACTTCCATACAACCAAATGCCTTACTATCCCAACTTTCAAAACCCATTTGCTAATCCCGACGAACAAATTCTATTTAACCAATGGAAAATGCAAATGGAATATAACCAATTTTCTCAACAACAACAACAACCAAACCAAGCCAATGCTTCCCAACCACAATCCGACCAACAATCTTTCCACCTACATGACGAAGACGAAGACGAAGATGAAGACGAGGCGGTCCCGACCTCGACGTCGAAAAAACAAAAGGAGCCCGTTTGAAGAAAATGTCGAAAAAAAACAAAGAAAAGGAACCGCAAGCGGAACGGACCCGAGCTTGAAATTTATGGAGCCAAGGCAAGGAGTTGCTTTTGGCAGAAAGTTTCATTCAAATATCCGAGGATCCAAAAACAGGTTCGGATAAAAAAAATGATACGTTTTGGTATAAAATTCTCGACGTATACAATGAGGAAGCCAAGAGAAACAACTACCCGACTCGTACCAAGAACATGATGACGGGAATCGTCTTCGGGTTACCAACGCGGAACCCGAGCATTTTGGAGAAGACGCGTTGCCGCGACCATCCGGGGCACATCGAATTGCTAAGAGTCAACGTTCGTCAAACTCGACCGCTAGTTCCGGTTTAAACCCGACAATGTCTCAAGAAATGATGCAACAACAATACGAGTTAGACCGTAAGGCAAAAATGAAGGTTATCGAGAGAGAGGCAAACTCGAGAATTAATTTATACAATTCTCAAAGGATTTCCGTGGACATGAGAGTGCTACAAATCGACACACGCGGGATGAATCCGGTCGACGCGACTATCATCAATGCCCAAAACGCACGAGTCTGGGCGTTGTATCAACCACAAAACTAGTCGACGCGGCTATCGTGAACTTTATGTTTTTTATAATTTTAATGTCTTTTTTTGGTATTTTTTTAAATTTGTATGTAATGTTTTTATTTTATTTGATGTAATGTGTTTTTATTTTAATGAAATTTATTTTAGTTATATTGTGTATGTTTTATTTTTGTAATTGAAAAAAATAAAAAAAACAGCCTAACGGTACCACATTTTTTGGTGCTAAAAGATACGACACAAAATGTGATGTCAAAGGAATTCTGATGCGTAGCAGCACTTTTTAGTTATAGCACCAAGCCAATGGCACGAGGGTATCCATGCTCTTAGAGAATCTATTTTTGTTCCAAATTCTATCCGGGTGTCCTAATTATAAAGTTTGTTTGCCTTTTTAATACATAGTTATCCGAAATGTAAACATCTAAGAATATCTTTTTTCTTCCTTTCTAATTTCATCTCAATAAACATTTGTTTCTAAATACACCTGTCTTGCTTGAATACAGAGATAGAACTAGAAGAGATATCATTGAAAGTTAAATATGACTATATGAGTGAAACAATTATGTCAAAGGAATTATATTAATATAACTATAGTTTATGTAATTTGTTAAGATAGCCAAATCTTTTGAATATGAATATAAATATTTGTTTTTAGATACTTATGCGTTGTTTGAATGTAAAAACAACAAAACATGTACGAGATCATGACCAAATATGACCGGATATATAATTTTTTTTGAACCATAACACTAAAAATATATTTTAACGGACCGGATGTTTTTAAGACGCATTTACGAAAAATCAATGTTTTTTTTCACAAATTAACTTTATATCAAAAAAATTCATAGTTGTCTCTTAACCTCACAAAATTCTGATTCCGTCCTTGAAAAAATAACACTAAAACTGAAATATGATCAAACTATTACGTGAAAGGAATTAAATTAAACTAACTCTAGTAAACTAAGCTAACTTTTATGCAACAATTAATCAATTATCAATGTGGATAAGGCTAACTTATTTTTGTCATCAATTTTATTACCAAAATTCAAATATCATAAAACAGAAAGTTATTTGTCATTCCTTAAAACAAGCAAGGACTTAAACTACAAATGTGACAAAACATCAAGGTTTATTGTCTTGCAAGTCATATGTGTACTTTAAACACCTATAAATGTAAGCCTCTTCAGCAGGGAGTCACCTTCATTCAGTTTGAATTAAAAATATAGGTAAAAACTCATTTGTTTGAGTTTGATGATACCTTCAAAGACCCTTTTCTAGTTTATATCGATACCATCTTTCTTAGGTATGATTCCCATTCCCATGATTTTACATGGGTTTTGCTCATTTTTAAGTTTTCTTATATGTTCAAGATTTGGTTTTACATTATGGGTGTTGCTTGATTTGTGATGTTATGTGTTATAAGTTAAGGGTTTTGCTTATTAAGTTGTTATAATTGTTTGATCTAGTTGAATTTTTAATATGATCTTGATGCTTATAATAAAGCTTATTAATTTAGTGGTTGGAGGTTATTGATAAGTGTTACTTATTTTTTTAGTTTGCTTAATTTGTACATTTTACATTGGGTTGTGATGTTTGACCAGATCTGAATTCACAGATTTTATTTTTTGACTTTTTCTTGAATTGTGATTTAAAAAAAGTGTGAAAAACTTTTGCTTTAGGAATAAAGATCCTTATACCAATATACCCTTTCAAAACAATAGTTATCATTTTTATGTTTGTTTCGAAAACCATATTCTGTTAGGTTTTGGATGTGAGCTTTGATATTCGAATCGAAGAATCGAATTAGGTAATTTTGCATTCATGTCTGTGTTTTGTTCTGTTACCCAAATCTGAATGTTTTGCACATAAATAATTGGATAAGCGTACTGCGTACATGGTATAGTATGCGGCAGGGTTGACTTTTGGTGCGATTACTACCTAGTGGTTGTATGTTGACTGTTTTATTTGTGTTATAATGTTAATGATTATGAGATAGTGATTCATTTGTTTATGTGTTTTTAATGTTTTATGTAAAGAACAGATTTTTGAATCCTCGAGTTTGGTAGATTTTTTGAAGCGTTAGTTAAACAATGGCTCCCGCAACGGCTGATGGACCTTCAAATGGTTCTGTGAAACCGAAGGAGGAAGAAGGAAGCTCACAGCCTTCTTTATTTGAAATTGATGACTCTGATATTTCTAGATTACTAGAAAAGCAGCCCCGAACACTTAACATAGAAAGAAAGAGGTCGTTTGATGAGAGATCTTTTAGTGAAATGTCGATTACCATGTCACCGCGTAACAACTTTTATAGGATGGCTGATAATTCTTCTCGTGGTTTTGATAATCTTGATGGTGTGTATTCACCCGGAAGGTGGACGGGTACTCCACGAAGTGGTTACTTTGAACCTCATCCGATTGTAGGAGATGCTTGGGAGGCGTTGAGACGGTCACTGGTCAATTTCCGTGGTCAGCCTGTTGGGACTATTGCTGCATTAGATAATTCCTCAGAGGACCTTAACTATGATCAGGTAATGTTGTTTTCCTTCGTGAGCATAGTTTTTAAACTGCCCCTCACCGGGTTCTTTCCATTATTTGCACAATGTTGAACTGTAATTCATTCAAGTTAAGTGAAGTAATGATCAGATGTGGCAAGTTAGAATATGCTTAAATTGCGATTTGGGTTGTAATTTATCTCAAAGGTGTAGAATTTAATAGTTATCTAAAATGGAAATATGTCAAATAGGAAGTTTAGCTAAAGTGAATGCTTAACCCTAAGGTTTGTAATCTTATCTAATTCAATTGGTCGTTTATAAACAAAAGTGTCGACTTGCTCGCCTAATGCAGCTATTCATCCTACTCAGACTACCAAAACCTTTAGTATTGATGTATTTAACTCTGAATTTGGTAGGCCTGTAATTCCTCCATGTTCTTTAATTCCTTGGGTTCCATAAAGATAATAAAGAATCTTGTGCACCTGATTTAAGGCCTTATCCTATATCAGTGCTAAATTTTACGTATTTGCAATTATAAACACATACGCTACGTGTTTTTAATTATAATACGTAAAATTTAGCACTGAATCTTCTTTAAACAGAAATGTTGTAATTTTCATGGAACATTTACAAAACTGAAGTGTGAATTACATTGCTAGGGGGTGTTTGTTTAAGGTTATTTTTGGCTTACGAGATTATCTGTTTTCAGCTTATTTTTGATGAAGCTCAGTTTTTTAGCTTACTTTGGAACTTATGGGCTTATATAAGTTTATTACAGAGTATGTCATAACAATTTTATATAAGCCCACATATATTAGAATAAGCCAAAAAATTGAGCTAATGAAATATAAGCCAAATACAGATAAGCTAATAAGCCCATAAACAACCTTAAACAAACACCCCCTCAAAGTACCCTTCCATTAAGAGAAGTGAAATAATCTAGTGGACCTGAATTAATGCATCCGTTCATGTTTTGGCAATGGGAAAGTACTTAAGTTTAGCCCAAAATTTTTTACCAAATCAAATGATTGTAATATATATCGGAAATGTAGAAAAAAGAAAGCTTTGATTACAATATATATTGCAATCTATCTTATGTAGTCGATTCGATTGATCTTGTTTACTGTTTATATATGAAGTTTAATTTCATATATTGTAATCGAAGCTATCTTATGTAGTCGATTCGATTGATCTTGTTTACTGTTTATATATGAAGTTTAATTTCATATCATTTGGCAGGTTTTTGTAAGGGACTTTGTGCCTAGTGCATTGGCATTCTTGATGAACGGAGAGCCAGAAATAGTAAAGAATTTTCTGTTAAAAACAGTTTTTCTTCAGTCAAGGGAAAAGAAGGTAGACAATTTCAAATTAGGGGAAGGGGTGATGCCAGCAAGTTTCAAAGTGCTCCATGATCCTGTTAGGAACACCGAGACGATATTGGCTGATTATGGTGAAAGTGCTATTGGTCGTGTTGCTCCTGTTGATTCTGGTTTCTGGTGGATTATTCTGCTTCGGGCTTATACAAAGTCTACCGGAGACTCTTCTCTAGCTGAAACGCCCGAATGCCAAAGGGGTATTCGCCTTATCATGACTTTGTGTCTTTCTGAAGGGTTTGATACTTTCCCAACATTGCTGTGTGCTGACGGGTGCTGTATGATTGATCGTAGAATGGTCAGTATTGTTAATTAATCTTTGTTTACTTTTGAAGAGATTATGATAGAATCTTGTAAATAATTAATTAAAAGACATTGTTCTTGCAAAAAAAAAATTACACGATAATTATTACAAAAAGTAACAAATTTTACAACGGGTAAGTTAGTCGACTTTTTTGAGATGAAATTTCTGTAATTTTGCTCAAATACGTTCTTTCAGACAAAGGTCAGTGATCCTTTTGTCAGTTTTGCTAATTGGTGTTTGAAACAACAGCTTAAATATGTTGGTTCCAAATGCTGATCATTCGTCTATGAGCGTGTTTGTCTGTTTATCCTGATATGAAGTAAAAGCTTCTGTGTTTTCTTTTGAAACCAGGGAGTATATGGGTACCCGATTGAAATACAGGCATTGTTCTTCATGGCGCTAAGATGTGCGTTGCTTCTTTTAAAGCCAGATACTGAGGGTAATAATGATTGTATTGACAGAATTGTCAAACGCCTTCACGCCCTAAGCTTCCACATGAGAAGTTACTTTTGGCTCGATATTAAGCAACTAAATGACATTTACCGTTACAAAACAGAAGAATACTCTCATACCGCTGTCAATAAGTTTAATGTCATCCCTGACTCACTTCCCGAATGGGTTTTTGATTTCATGCCGACCAGAGGTGGTTACTTTATTGGGAACGTGAGTCCCGCAAAAATGGATTTCCGTTGGTTTTGTCTGGGTAATTGTGTGGCTATATTGTCTTCTCTAGCGACACCTGAGCAGAGTTCGGCAATTATGGATCTTATTGAATCACGTTGGCAAGAACTCGTTGGTGAAATGCCGTTAAAGATATGTTACCCGGCTATGGAAAGTCATGAATGGAGAATTGTTACTGGGTGTGATCCAAAGAATACGAGCTGGAGTTATCATAATGGTGGATCTTGGCCAGGTGAGATTCTCTTATTTATGATTATCCAAATGAATTCCGGTCGGACCTTTTGTTTCATTTTTTGGGTACGGGTTGGTCTCCCCTAAACCCTTTTTAGTCCAAAGTTAAATTTTATGTGAAAAATTAGCGTGCCCTGATATGATTACAAATTCTATATTTCTTCAATAATCATCTTAATTCTGAATAAAATCACCTGGATGTTATATTTGTTAAATAACATCGGAGATTTTCTACCTGTATCCTTTTCAGCTACTTTTTAGAAAGAAATTACCGACTTTACCTTTCTTTAAAGACAAATGGGTCGAACCTACCTCCTTGACACTTTTAAACCATTCATTGAATGAAACACCATCTAGGCTGACGATATCTTAATATGCACTTACGTAATAAATTTTTATACCGGGATTCATAATAACAAACATTTTTTTATAAAACACCACAAAGTTGTATGATTTAATTTTCAAGGCATATATGTGCTACCACCATGTAAAACATGTAGGTCCATGTCCATCCATGTTGGCCTCTATATTGTCCGGTTTTAGATCATTTTACTTTGAACCATACCTTATGTTTCCATCATGTTGTACTGCTGTTTTCGCATTTTGCACATGTCAATACCCTATAATATGTCTTTTGTAGCATGTTGTATTGTTATAAAATCTGTTAGTATAGTGCATCTTTTAAAATCTTTTCATTTTATTATATTGATAGTGCATATATATATATATATATATATATATATACACACGTAGGGTTGATCACGGTCCGAAAACCGGACTGGACCGAAAACCGATTTGGTCTAAAACACGGGACCGAGGACGGGACCGAAATGTTCGGTCCATGTCCGGGTCGGTCTTCGGTCCGGTCTTACAAAGCATAAAGACCGGTTTTGCTCAAGACCGAACCAGACCGGACCGAAGACCGAATATGAGTAAGGACGGACCGAAATATGTTCGGTCCGGTAGGTCCGGTCCGCGGTCTATTATGCTCAGCCTTGGTTATACCCTGGTAGAGTATCTTGAATCCATGGACTGAGTCACATTATTACTTTTTGTGTTCTTTTTGGTGCTGACTATCCTTTTTTCATTGCAGTTCTCATATGGCTACTCACAGCAGCGTGTATCAAGGCAGGACGACCCCAAATTGCTAAAAAGGCCATTGAGTTGGCCGAAAGCCGGTTATTGATGGACCAATGGCCTGAATATTATGATGGAAAGCTTGGTCGGTTTATAGGTAAGCAAGCCCGCAAGAACCAAACATGGTCTATAGCAGGTTACTTGGTGGCTAAAATGATGCTTGAAGATCCATCACATTTGGGTATGATATCGCTTGAGGAAGACAAACAAATGAAGCCTCAAATGAAAAGATCTGCTTCATGGGCTTTTTAATTTACTGGCAATATATATGTTTTGATTTTTCTTATGACTCTTTTTCAGGTTTTATTACTCATTGTATTATAAACCTGTCCGTTAATCTGGGTTTCGTATGCTTGGAACAATGCAAGGTGATAAAATTTTGCAAGCGGATTCATAACATTTCAGTTTTAATAATGGTTGATTTTAACAAATTCTTAGTACTCGATGAGTTGCTAGTTTGTTATTTATGTTGAATGCTTATGATGAAATGTCGTTGGCCGGATGTCCCCTTGAAAGAGGTCTTTACATCCGGGTGTAACTTGAGGGTAGGGGTATGATCCGTCTACATTCTATTTTCTCATACCTTGAGATTGGGTATGTTGTTCTTGACGATGTAAAAAATATTACAAAACACAAGTAAAAAAGGGCTGCTAAAATGCGTCATACGTTATACGTATTATCATATATCTTATTACAAAAGTCATACGACGTCGTTTTTGACCCAATGCTACAGTAATATGAACAGTAACAATGCAACGCTACAGTACCCGGCCCACTGGGCTCCAATAGTGGGCCGGTCAATTTGTTTTTTTTTATTTTTTTATTCGCAATATTAAAAAAAAATTTAAATAATACTTGGCACAAAATAAAATAAAAAATTACAAAAAGTACATTTACTCAGATAAAAAAAATACCTGTTACATAAGGTCCAACACTTAAGGCCATATTGAAAAAAAAATATCAAACATGAGACCAAAAATTATATACGTCGTTTAACCTCCTGTAGCTATTGTTGGACATTCATTTTCGGCCGGTTTATAGAGCTCCCATTTTGGGCCGGCTCAAATGGGTTTTTTAGTAGGAACTAATAAAAAAAAATGTTAGCACAAAATAAAGGGAAAAAATATTATTATAGTACATATTTATTCAAATAAAAAAATACCCGCGAAAATATTCTTGATACCTAATAACTTGAAAATAATCGACAAAACCCGCAAAAAAAAATAAAAAAAATACGCCCCACAAGAACACAATAAACGGCCCGCAGCAACGCACGGATAATCCTTCTTGTTAATATAAAATTTCTTGCGCGTAAATATTGTATGCATCTATATAGCGGAATATGTAATTTGGAGGCCCTTCAAACTTTGTTGCCCGGCGTCAACGGTCAACACTCTTCACCTATTCTTGTGGCCAAATAGTCGGTGGACAACTTTTCTATTCTTGTGGGCCAAATTTATGTTAGAACATGAATGGTTGAAAAGTGATTAGTGTTTGATTTTTTTAGGGTGAAGTCTGAATTTATGTAATTTAGTTTTTCAAATATTCCGATGTAAGTAACCTACCAATTTTATTCCCGATTTACGTAATATACTTTTAAATATTTACCAATGTACGTAATATTGACCGAAATGTGACTTGTTTAACCTGCTACAATTTAGAAATTTTACACTAATGGTCCCTCTCATTTGCATTGACTTTTACTGTTAGTCTTTTGACAGTTTTTCACTTAAAAAAGTTACAGTAATGATCCATTAACTTTCGCGTTGACTTCCACCTTTAATCCTTCCACCCAATATTTTTGATAACTTTTTTTTATCTCCAAAACCTCATTATTTTTCCCTCCCGTTTTTATACATGTTTTTATACACATGTTTTTATACACGTTTTTATACACACGTTTTTATACCCACATTTTTATACACGTTTTTATACACACATTTTTATACATGTTTTTGTATACACATTTTTATATACACGCATTTTATACACGTTTTTATACACACATTTTTATAGACACACGTTTGTATACACACTTTTATAGACACGTTTTAGACACATTTTTTTACACACATTTTTATACACACATTTTAATACTCACATGTTTATACACACGTTGTGATCAAAATCAAATTAGGATAATAACGTGTATAAATTGTGTATAAAAGCATATATAAAAACGTGTATAAAAATGTGAGTATTAAAGTGTGTATAAAAATGTGTATAAAATGTGAGTATTAAAGCGTGTAAATTTTTTTGTGTATAAAAACGTTTATAAAAATATGTGTATGAAAACGTGTGTATAAAAACGTGTATAAAAATGTGTGTACAAAACGGGTATAAAAATGTGTGTATACAAACGTGTATATAAAAACATGTATATAATAACATGTATAAAACCTTATATAAGCGTGTATAAAAACGTGTATAAAAATGTGAATATTAAAGTGTTTATAAAAATGTGTATAAAAACGAGTATAAAAATATGTGTATAAAAACGTGTATAAAAATGTGTGTATAAAAATGTCTATAAAAACTTGTATAAAAACGTGTGTATAAAGACGTGTATAAAAATGTGTGTATAAAAACGTGCATAAAAATGTGTGTATAAAAACGTGTATAAAAACGGGAGGAAAAAATAATGAGGTTTTAGAGAGAAAAAAAAAGTTATCAAAAATATTGGGTGGAAAAGTCAAAGGACTAAAGGTGGAAGTCAACGCGAAAGTTAAGGGATCATTACTATAACTTTTTTAAGTGAAAAACTGTCAAAGAATTAATGGTGGAAGTCAATGCAAATGAGAGGGAACATTAGTGTAATTTTTCTAAACGGATATAAAAATGTGTGTATAAAAATGTTTATAAAAACGAATATGTGTATAAAAACGTGTATAAAAATGTGTGTATAAAAACATGCATAAAAACGGAAGGAAAAAATAATAAGGTTTTGGAGAGAGAAAAAAGTTATCAAAAATAATGGATGGAAAAGTCAAAGGACTAAAGGTGGAAGTCAACGCGATAGTTAAGGGATCATTACTGTAACTTTTTTAAGTGAAAAACCGTCAAAGGATTAATGGTGGAAGTCAACGCAAATGAGAGGGACCAGTAGTGTAATTTTTCTAAATGATAACAGGTCAAACAAATCACATTTCAATCAATATTACGTACATTGGCAAATATTTGAAAGTATATTACGTAGATCGGGAATAAAATTAGTAGGTTACGTACATCGGTATATTTGAAAAACTAAGTTACATAAATTCAGCCTTCACCCATTTTTTACACGGAAATACCTATCTTCCGAAACTTGGAAATTTTAAAAATTGCTGTGTAAATATTTAGAGGTTTATGAGATCTAACTGAACCAGTTAAACTACTCGCATAAGTCACATCAAAAACACTTTCCCTTACTTTCCACTTCAGCGACACCTCACCATTTACCTTTCCTTTCTCTCACTTTTCACCCACATCAATGAAACTATTATCACCGGTCAAACCTTTCAATTAAATACTTACTTTATACAAATATTCCTTACAAAATACCTCACACACACTCAAAAACCAAGTAAATAATATTAAGTTGCAAGGTGCCCGAAAAGCACACGACTCACCTTCGTGAGCTAATTTATCATTTTAGGGCGCGTGACTTTTGGGGTGTGCATTGGTCCTCATGTGTGAGGATTGGGTCTTGTGAGGAGGTCACGCTACCAATGTGTGTAGCCTTAGGAACGATGTATGGCCAATGAAGAACTATGATGGGCCTCAGAGGCAACTGTTGCGGCACAATGTTAAATTTTATAAACACTATGATTCGATTTAAACGAGTTGTTTCGAAAAAATCGTGTTTTTGATTTTCTTTAGTTTTCCTTAAATACATATGGTTAATTTATACTCCATCTTGCTTCCAATCATGTATGGCACCGCCTATTCTAGCATGTCAAACATCTAAATAGGGCGTTTGGTGTGCTCGAGGACAAAATAGGACCATTTTTTAGAGCTAAACCGGCTCAACTTTGACCATAAATATATTTTTTTATGTTATATAATACTTGAAGAAAATTATACTAATGAAACTACACTCGAAACTCAATTCATTAATATATTTTACATCAAGTATATAACACACACAAAAATAGTTAAGGTAAAAGCTGAACAAATTTCACTCTAAAAAGTTAAACTGAACACTTATTTTAAGACGAATGTAATATTAGTCATGAAACTTGGTCATAACACCAAAAGGGAATACAAGATATAATAAACACAATAAAAGGAAAACGTGTGAACTTCCTTTAAATGTTGATCTAAATTCGTGTAAAAATGATTTACACATGATAGAATTGTGGATACATTTGACACCTTATGTATCGAAACAATGATCAAGCAGAGCTGATAACCTAACTCACACCAAGAACAGTTGCTATGGTTTAGTGAATTGATTTGATGATCAGGATCTATAGGGTTGTTGTTTTCGATTTAGGGTTTACTTCTTTGTCGTTTTCCTCGTTTTTTGTTTTTTTCCAATTAAATTCCAATAAAAAACCTAACCCTGATTCCTTTCAAATCCAAAACCCTAACCCCTCATTTTTAGGTTTTTTTGTTGTGATTTTTCAAATTGGTGATATCTTATTTGATTTGATTCAAATGGGTTCTAAGAGAACTAAAGAGGATGATGTGCTGAAGATCTCCACGTCCGTGTTCGTGACTAATTTTTCTGAGCAAGCGAGTGCTAAGGATCTATGGAATGCGTGTAAACAATATGGGCATGTGGTTGATGCGTTTATTCCTAACAAAAGATCAAAGGACGGTGTGGATTGGTAGACATAGAATTCATGCTAATGTTGCTAGATTCCATAGGCCTAAGGGTTCTACTAGCAGTCATCAACCTGCTATGAAAGGAAAGATCAGAGACTCATCAATTGGGAATACTAAGGACAATGGGCATAGGGATGTGTAACACCCCCAAAAATCAGGACAACGCAGCGGAATGGTAACATTGGGGTGCTACTTCAGGGCACAAAACACAA
>BQNB010166100.1:0-14148 GCA_026074375.1 Tanacetum coccineum | reverse complement strand
AATAAAATGGGTCTTCAGACTCAAGAAAGTTGAAATGAGAATTCTGATTAGGAATAAAGCAAGGTTAGTTACACAGGGTCATAGACAAGAAAAAGGTATTGATTATGAAGAAGTGTTTGCACTTGTGGCAAGAATTGAGGCAATAAGATTATTTTTAGCCTATGCTTCTTTTATGGGTTTTCTGGTATATCAACTAGATGTAAAGAGTGCTTTCTTGTATGGAACCATTGAGGAAGAAGTCTATGTTACTCAACCACCAGGATTTAAAGATCCTGACCATCCAAACAAAGTTTACAAGGTGGCAAGGTACTTTATGGTTTGTATCAAGCACCAAGAGCATGGTATGAAACTTTGGCTAACTATCTGTTAGGCAATGGGTTTAAAAAGAGGCAAGATAGATCAGACATTATTTATCAAGAAGCAAAAAGGATATATTTTGCTTGTACAGGTTTATATTGATGACATTATCTTTGGCTCTATAAACAAGGAGCTATGTACTGGATTTGAGAAGCTGATGAAGGAAAAGTTTTAGATAAGTTCTATGGGAGAACTTACTTTCTTACTAGGATTACAACTACAACAGAAGGAAGATGGAATATTTATCAGTCAAGATAAATATGTAGCTGAGATTTTGAAGAAATTCAACTATACAAATGTGAAATTTTCTTCTACTCCAGTTGATTTGGAGGTAATGAGACTACAAAGAAAACACATAAAACACTTTTGAAGCAACAATATGAGAATTTCAGTGCAACAAGCACAGAGTCTCTTGACTTTATCTTTAACAGGATTCAGAACATTGTCAGTAGGCTTGCAATCTTAGGTGTGGTCATCGCTCAAGAAGACTTAAATTCAAAATTTTTGAGCAGCTTGCCCCTGAGTGGAACACTCATGTTGTTGTTTGGATGAATAAGCCTGAAGTTGATATAATGAGCATTGATGATTTGTACAACTGACTATGCTGGAACAACTCCAATATAGGAAGTCTACTACTGGATTGTCAGTTTTTGGGAAACAGGTTGATATCTTGGCAGTGCAAGAAGCAAACTGGTATTGCCACCTCTACAACTGAAGCTAAATTTGTGTCTTCTATTACAGTGACATGTACTCTGGTTTAAGAGCAATTGTTGATTTTTGGTATAATTTACATGCATACTGTCGATTAATATGAACAATAAACAACACTATTTCATTATTAGAATTCCTGTTTAACATTCTAAAACAGAACATATAGAGATTAAGACAATCATTTATAAGATATTGCAAGGCAAAAATTAAATTCAAATGGTAAACATTTCATACTGATCAAATGTTTGCAGATGCTTCTAACAAAAGGTTTAGATGCAGGAAGTTTTATACTTGGTCTCAAGTATTGGAATCCTTAATCTTAAATGTCTACTCTCTTATTTTCTTTGTAAAATGTTTGTAAAGGATTACACTGTTAGTTTTTCAATTCGTACTCTAAGTTAACTTAAAACTGCTTGTAAAAATTGTTAGTCATACTTAATGCTGTCAAGAAGAAAATACTTTGGATTGTGTATTTTTGGCTATGGACTAACACCTACAGGTTAAGCATATTGAATACCTGATGTTGAATGCTTCACCTCTGAAGTAATGCTAAGAGGAAGTTCATGTTTTTGAATAACAACTTTTAACTTTTATTCATGGGTTATGCATAAATATGGATCCTCATGAATTCTCACATGTCTATCTAGTCTTTTCTAGTGTGCTTGTGATGATTAAGCGGGCATGTAGGAGTATAATTATAAAGACAGAAGATAATTACTGTTAAACCATCCTATTAAAACGCTATAGAGAAAATTTAAGTACTGGCCAGCAAAAAGATAGTACTACAGGGATTTCTAAAGAGCCAAGGCTATTACAACTGTTGTTAAGCAAATACTTAACCCCTATGAACATTGTTTAAGGCAGGCTACATTTATACAGTCAAAGCATGAATGGTAAGGATATGTAATATCAAAAAGTTTTAAAAAGAAGCAAAAACACTAGGCTTTTTCTAAGGATGTCCGGGACACCAAGATACCTCCATTTGTCTAGTGGTTCCCCCTGAAGGTTGTAATGAGGCGTCCAAAAAGAGTTGTTGACAGAATGGAAAGGGCAGCCACAACTGCTTCTAGCTAAGAAGCAGAGCAGGACAGTGGAACATCAATAGGAGACTCAATCCATGGCACACTATAATGGAACAAGTGCCTATGAAATGGTTCAGTATGGTCCTAGGTGCCAAGGATACCTTTGGGGGTTGTAGATGCTCATACTAGGTTTGAGACGTACATCTAAAAAGTCTAGTGATCCACTCTCCCGTCATGAGGTTACACACTTGAATGGAGAGGACATAGTGAAACTAGTTGGAATTAATGGCAAAGTGTACAAAGTCTGTGTAAAATAGTGAGGAAAAAGAAAAGAGAGAAATTGTGAGTTGAAAAACAGAAAGAGAGTTGTGTGAATAAAATAAAAAGAGTGATTATTGTGACAAAAAGAATTGAAAGATACTTGTGAACAAAAACAGAAAGAAGAGCTTGTGAGACGATCTGATTTGATGAAATTGAAGATTAATGCTGGTAGCTCAAATTTACTATTGTTAGCCTCAGGGTAAACTAGTAATACGTCAGCATAAATTTTCTACTAGCTGTATATCTTAGTGCGCTAAGCTTATGTTGAATGCGGCGTAGTTCACTTCTGTCAATTTTAAGTTTAATGCTGTTAAGCATTGATTTAGTGCTGCCAGTTCACGTTCCTGCTGCTCGAAGGTGCTTTTGAAATACTTAGATTTAGTTTTTCAATTGGTTCTTTATTAGAGTTCAACATTCAAACACCACTAAACGTAAACCCTAACCTAATTTTCATCTTTAATCATCTAATCACAAAAACAAATGTCAACCCAAAACGTTTGCTGATACACCCAATATTGTCGCATTCTTAGAACAACCTCTGAAAGTAATGGGTTTCATGAAATTATTTAATTACAGAAGTGCTAACCAAATTTATTATGCTTTAAATGCCCTATGCCTATCATCTACACATCTTGCATTAAAACAGTTTGGCAACAGCAAAGGCAAACACTGTCAATGTAAACGTCAGTTTACAACCCTAGTTGATAAAAAGAGGGGATCATCCCGGTCAAGCAATAGAAGTGATCATCACTTAGCAGATGTTGGTGTATTGATTGTTTGCCGACTGCTACTAGACTTTGAAGACAGCACGGGTGGGTTAAAAACCTTCTACAAGCTTACATTTTATAAAGCATTGTTTCTCCACAATGTAAGTTTTTAAATCCTACTATTACACAATGCCTTAGTGTCAAATCCACTGCATGGAATGAATTCAGTAGCACAATGGCCTCTGCAATCATATGCTTGGCCATAAACTAAAATTTTAATTTCTCTAAGTATATCTTTGATGCTATGGTAAAGCACTTAGAGGGAGGGGTTAAATTTCTGATGTATCCATGATTTTTTCAAGTGTTTATCAATAAACAACTTGGGGATATGTCACATCACAAAAAGATCTATGTTAACCCCTTACACACAAAGAAAATCTTTGCTAATATGAAGAGAGAAGGAAATGATTTTTCTGGAAGAGTAACACCCCTGTTTCCAACAATGATGGTTCAGGCTACTCAAGTTGAGGGTGTAATTCAGGCATCCTAAGCCGATTCCAACAACACCCATACAACTCAACCAATCATCCCTAGACCTCAAATAAAGTCGTCTAGGAGGAAACAGAGAAGGAAGAATGAGAGTTTCCTTAAAGATGAACAACACATGATAACAGTGACCTATACCTCTAATTGAGCCACTCTCAGTGTGAGGATAGAATGCAACTAACAGAATTGATGATTTTGTGTACCAACTTACAAAAATAGGTTCTTGATTTGGAGAAGGCAAAGGATGCTCAAGCAAAGGAGATTGTTGGTTTAAAGAAGAGGGTCCAAAAGTTGGAAAGGAAAAGAAATTAAAAACTACAGGAATTCAAGATTAAGGAAATTGTGAATCTAGTAAGGTTGAATCCTTTGTAACAAGGAAGTGGGTGCTTCCGGAAGATGCATCCAAATAAGGAGTGATAAAAATTGTTGATGAAACCCGGGGAGATAAGAAAGCAGAAATGTTATTTTTGAATATAGATATCTTCATGTGATGAGTATTGTGGATATGCAGTGGTAAAATAAGAGAAAAGGTGCAAAGAATTAATGAAAGAGATGTAAGTACTAGTTTAAAGATAGTGTAGCCCCCTACCATCCCAGTTACAACTGCTGATGAAGGAGTTACTGCTGCCAAGATTGATGAAATTACTCCTACCAGTGCTCCAACAACAGTTATTGATGAACTAACTTTAGCTCAAACTCTTATTTAAATCAAAGCAGCTAAACCTAAAGCTGTTACTACTGCTAGCTAACAACTACAACTACAAGTACCCAAACTAGAGGGATGGTAGTTCAAGAGCCAATGTGAATTTAGAACACACAACTTCAACTCCACAACATCACAACCTTCAAAGACGAAGACAAAGCAAGCAATTAATATAGTTGAGCCTAAGTAACTTTTGAAAAGAAAATCAATTGCCTCATGAGAATAAAATGGCAGAAATCTTGAAGCTCAACTGCAAGCTGAACTTATAAAAGAAGAGAAGATGGCAAGGAAAAAGGAAGAAGAAGCCATCAAGCTTTGATTGAATCTGGAAAAGTTACACAAGCTATGATAGAGTTGATAATGCTAGCAGGGGAGAACTCCAAACAAGAAGCAAGAGAGTTGACAGATCAGAAGAAGGCAAAACCTTTTATGAATTCATAGAGTGGAGGAAAAACATTTTCTGTATAAGAGCAAATGAAAAGAGAAATAGACCTCCTACCAGGCTCAAAAGAAAATCAATGTCTGTCTACTTTAACATATGGTATATAAACACAATCAGCTAAAAGGTCAAAAGCTTATGAAATCCAAAAGTTGTTTGACAGATATGAAAGAGTCAATTCTTTCTATGAATTCAAAGTTCAAGGAAATTAAGTACAAGAAATGAATCAGTTTCTAAGAACAAAATTGCGCAAGAATAGTAGTACATAAAGAACAAAGGAGACATAATAAAATTGAATCTGATGAGTCTAAGAAGCAAAAGACTGATGAGAATGAAGAAGTTGAAGAAGATAATGAAGCTGAGCTGAAAAATGCTTATGTGGATAGTCCAAAGATGATGATATACATTTGATTGCTATTCCACTTGCTACCAACCACATGATTGTTGAATACAAGATTAATTAAAGAAGGAATAATGACATATCAATTATAACAGCTAATGGAAGTTCCAAGAGATATCTTCTATACGATAGGATGCTTTAGGGATATTAGACATAGAAACATGGAAGAACCTTGAATTGGTCAAAACAAAGCATGTGAAATACAACCTAAATGAACATGAAAAGTGTTTTGTGGGTGATTTAATAAATCATTTTAAACCACAAAAAGAGTGATGATGGAGAAATCTACAAGATATAAAAGTGACTATTTAGAAGTGAATGATTCATTGATGCACTTGTAAGGTTTGGAAAGGTCACATCTTTATGTTAGTTAAAAAAGATAACACCTCACACCAATAACAATCACATAAAATCAAACAAGAAACTTCAAGCTGACTATCAAATAGATATGCCTATCAATTATCTTAAGCTATTGGTAAAGCAGCAAAATGGTCAATAATTGGTTATGAATGCATCTTTTCTTTAAAGTGAAGAGGCTTATTATAAACAAAGAAAAACTTGAAGATTGATATGAAATGAACAACAAATTTAGGGAGATTGTTTTGAGACTTAAAGACTTCAAGATGATTCTTAGAGTTTACTGCTGTTAGGTTATACATAGTGTTGTCCAACATTACTAGATACTAGTAGGTGAACTAAAAAAAATTATGCTAAGTAATTATACTAATAGTATAAAGTTACTTGGCTGCTAATTACTACTATTAATTATAAATTAGTACTGTTGTAGTATTAAGTTCGAGCTTTAATGCATGTTGGACGTAAGACTGCTCAGAGTTAAGAATGAAATATATGCTCAAGTATTTAGTCTGCTAGTGACAGCTAAAAGTGCTATACACAGTTTACTACTGTTATATATATTAGCACTGCTATACTAATGTTACTAACTGCTTATGTTTGATTAGTGCTTGCTGTAACAAAAACGTTTATCTGCCTGGATTACAATTGTTAGAAGACTTACTGCTGTCAGAAGGATAAAGATGGAGTAAAGAGATAAGGATTACTTGGAGATGAAGATTAGAAGAAAAATTATAAATAGATTTGTTACCGAGAATATTCTATAAGTTATTTATCTTTTAGTATAAGTTGTAAGCGACTAAACTCCTTAGCCTATAAAAGGAGGCACTTGGGCATTATTGAGAATACAAGTTTTAAAGTTGTCAAGTCCGATTTAGAAAAGCTTCCAAAGTTGGAAACCCTAGACTAGTGAAGAGTACTCTTTGTTGATCAATAAAATTTGAGAGCGTTTGGTTATAATATTGTTTCATTCATAATTACTGTTCTAATACTATTATACATCTATATATAAGGTTTAGATTCCCGCATACACTTTAGTAACATACAAAGTTTCTACAAGTTATTTTGGATTTATCCAAGGTAATTTAACCTTACACAAGCTAAGGAATTGATCAAGATTGGACAACAAGTTAACTAAGTGTACATTACAGAGCTCTCAGGAACTCAAGTTATATATGGCCACTGCCAATCCGTTCAAGGATTTTGAAAGGCCAATGTACCGGGTATTTAAGCTTTCCCCTCGTTTCCGAATCGGATGATCACCTTTAGAGGTGATCACATTAACATCATATAACCGATCTCGCAACTTGAAATTCTAAGGCTTTTGTCTACATTGGCCATAACTTTTTTGGTCACTCTTACAACTTGCAAGCGTTGTCGAATTTGCACTATCTTTTCAGTGGTTTCATGGATTATTTCTAGTCCCGTAAGTTGAACATCTCCAACTTCGGCCCTGAAAATAGGTGATCTGCACTTTCGACCATTAAGTGCCTACAAATGTGCTGCCTTAAACTGGCATGTAAGACTGTTATTGAAGAAAAATCTACTAATGGTAAGTGTTTTTCCCATCTTTTCCAAATCCTAGAACACGAGCTCAAGCATGTCTTTGAGTGTTGGATGTTCTTTCTACTTTGGCCATCGGTTTTCAGGTATATTCCGTACTCATATCAATGAGAACCTAAAGGCCATCTGTAATGATTACCAAATCTGGGATGTAAAGTTACAGACCATCTGAGATAAGATATTTGGTACTCCATGCCGGAGACTATTTCTTTAATGTAATCTTTGTAAGTTTCCATACTAATCTGTCTCTTGGGTAGGATGAAAAATGCAATTTGGTAAACGAATCGACAATGACCCAGATTGAGTCATTTTCGTTTGATGTTTTTGGGTAGTTTTGTGAGAAATCCCATATGTTATTCCTCTCCCACTTCCTATAGAAATGCATTGGTTGTACCAGTAAGCCAGATGGCTTTTGACATTCTACTTTAACTCTAGATCATGTTAAACACTTGCCAACATACTCAGCGATGATGCCTTTCATGTTATGCCACCATAGAGTTTTCTTTAGATCTGATACATTGTTAGAACCTGCGTTTATTAAGACCAAATGGGCATTACTTAAATTCCATAAGTACGTACTTGTTCTAAAGCATCCTTGGGAAATATCACATCCCTAAATCTCAGTTGAGATAGCCTGATCTTAATCATCTTCGAGTAGACAGCTCGAACCTTGAAGTTGTCAAACAAGTCATCAATCCGTGGTAATGGTAATGATCCTCTACGGTAAGTTTTATTCAACTCCCGGTAATCGATACACCATTTCTAAAAGTTCCTCTTTCTTTTGACAAAGCAAGACATGAGCTTTTCACCCAAGAGCAAGTACTTGTCGGATAAAACCACGAATCCTGATAACTCGTAAGTTGGTTTAATATTCTTTGCATTTCTGAAGAGAGCAAATCTATAAGGTGCTTCGGCTACAGTGTTGTTCCTGGAATTAAGTGATTTTGATTCTAACTTGGCGAACGAGAGGAAGGCCATGTAGATCTCATTAAAACATCTAAGGATTCTCTGACTACTAGGATATCTCTAGTCTTTCTCGTCGACTTCTTCCCAATACTTGTATTATGAAAATTTGACAACCTCAGATTATAATCTATTCATTTTTTATAACAATATGAGAGTTAGTTTGGTTTTACTTTGATTACCTCCTGATGACAAAAAGTTTTCACCGTTTGATTAAGGATTTTGAGACGACTTTTCTCGTCACTTTATAATTTTAGCATAGATACTTGGATAAACCAATCCATACCAATGAACGACCGTCGAAACTAACCGAGTAATGATCGCATAAGAACCGTTTTTTTTATTTCGAAAGGTTTAGTTTGACAAAGTCCGGGTTAACCTGAATAACGTGATTTGTTCTAACTAGGTTTCCGTCAGCCATTTCGCTATTGGAAAAGGATCTATATAAAGAGTGGAATATTTAGCATAAGACAAGAGGATAAAGGATAACGAAGCTTTTATTCGGCTACATAATCAATTATACTCAGCTAATGTTGGTTAAAAGGAACATACTCGTGAACTCCGTTTTGTTCTTGTGACATCCTAACCCTCAGCATGTAGGCTCTTCCCTGGGGCATAGTAGTGTGGTCTTCGGCACTGATTTGCTTAATACTTTGCTCTCCTTAGCATGGACAAGTATCTATCACTGGCTAGCTGAGTACTTCCAGTGGATGCCCTTTGTTTCTACCGTTCTTGTCAGATGACCACTTGGGCAAGTATTTTACACTTAACAATGTAAAAAAAGAGGTCCTTATGATGCAGAGTGCTATTTACTTACTATTAGACGGTTCCAATATACCTATTATATTTAGTTTGTGGCAGCTAAGCCCTAAAAGGTTTCTTGTCTCTGTCGGTGGGTTGTGATTATTGTAGCGTTGTTGGTGATAGTGTTACGGGTAGTTTGTTGTTGTTGAAAGTTTCTTCTTGTCATTAAACATTCGTTTGTGATCACTTGATACTTGCACTGGAGTGTGCTTTGTTACCTGATCCATTAGCCTCTGGGCTATGTTAATGGCTTCCCTCTAGAGTGTTGATATTTTAGAGCGTAACATTCCCTTTCAATCTTTAAGCAATCTCCCCGATGAAAACTTCCATCATTTTCTCAGAATTTAGCACCATAGTGGGACACAAGGTTGCCAATTCCTGGAATGTTCTCACATATGCCTTGAGATCATTCCCCTTCATAGTCAGATGGTAAAATTTGTCTTCTATCATTTGACACAGTTTTCGAGGACAGTACTGTCTTTATCAAAAGCTTCTGAATTCAACCCAGTGTAATACTGGTAAGCTTCTTCTATGCCCCAAGGTAGAGGCAAAAATAACCACCACTAGATTTATACCCCACAAAACGAAATATTCCCATGGCTAGTTAAAAGCGAAAACAAGTTGTCTAATCTAGAGTCCAATTTCCCTTCCTGCTGTATCTGTGTTTATAGATGCATTCAAAGACTTTCAATATCTGCTTAGTGACGAAACCTGATCCCTCGTTAATTGTTCTAGATTAGCAAATCCTAAACGGAGCCAATGAGCAATCTTGTTGTTATTTCCCATTTGCTTTCTTTGAAGTTTGCAAATTTGAGTATGAGACTCACGTAGGTATAGCTACCAATTTGTCAAAAATATTGTTGATGATCACACCAGCCCAATTACAACAGACCTTCTATTTTGTCTTCTATGTGCTCAATGCGGTCGAGAGAGAGTTCATCTAGGTGATTCAAAATTTCCCCTAACCCTAACCTTAGCTTTTATTTGAAAATCAGCAATCAAAAAGGAAAAGGGGAGAGCATATTATCGTGTGATTGTTACTTAGAAGAGAATGAATCAAATACAATGATCTCCAAGAATTTTTATGGTTAAAATCTTTATGTGAGAGTGAAGATCAATCAGGCGTATCATTTGGGCTTTTATACCCAGACTCGATACGCTGTATTGGTGTTTGAGAAATACTTTGTATTGGGTGGATTTGTTGACTTAGTCAACACAAGTTAAAATAGTGGATACGCCGTATCCGTTCTTGGAGACCAATTTTCCCTGGATTTAACAAAGTAAAGAAAACGTACCTTGGCCTTTGCAACATTCTTGTGCAATCACCATCCTTATAATATCGTTTAGGGTCGAACGGGATGCCAAACGGCACATACAAATTCTTAATAAGATTGAATAGTATCCCGTTGACAGGATATTTCCAAGCCACGATATTTACATTTAATTTCATGCCAAAACTTTTCATAATAAACACTTTATTGATTTTATCGTGACTTGCTTCCAGAAGTTTATTTGACCTTTGTGTATTTTTATGTAACACCCCCATTTTGATAAATATAGCAGCGGAAGCTAATCTGGGGTATTACTTCATAGTACAACAGTCATAATCATAGAAAACGAATCGTAAAGAGACGTTTTTTGAAAATTTAGTTATCATTCATTTATTCATCAGAGTTTTACAAAAAGAGAGGTCCCAAAATCTAGAAACATAAAGTTTGAATGATAACAGTTTTGCCATCTTCAAGTCCGTGCCACTCCGTGCCATAAGTTGCTCAATTACCTGAGATAAACATGCTAAAAAGTCAACACAAAGGTTGAGTGAAATTCATAGGTTTAAGTTAAACAGTTTGAATACAAGTTCAATAGTGGGTTACGTTGTTATACACCCATAGTTTGTAATAATTGCATACATTTACAATTATTATGGAAAACAGTATTATTGCCCTAAGCTCATGACACCGAAGCCTTGAGATAATCAATAATCACAAGTAGTTGCCCCAACGGGTGCCTTTGCCAAACACCCACATAGTTATTCAAATGATGTGCTATTGGTTACCAAAAGTATAGGTACACCAACGAGGAAGTTCAGTCCCAAATAGATCTATTCACAGCATTCGCGCTTACCCTGACGAGTAATTAACGGTTCATGATAGTGGGGTCTTAATGGCAAAAGTAGGGACTTAGGCAATAATATATCAGGATAGCATACAGTTGGAAAAATACTTGTATTCATGGTTTATAGCATGTATCCCCCTCGTGGGTTTATAAAACATTCAAAAGATTGAAATGCGAGGCTATGAACTCACCTTAATAGGGGAAATCTGATTGATGGCAAAAGTAGATGAAATGAAAGTAAACAGCCTTGTCACGCAACCTGGGGTAATATGTCAAGTCTTAGTTTGATTGTTTATGTTTCAAAACTTTACAGAGTTTAATCATACGTATTACTTTGATTTATTAATTTATGGAAGTATTGTATCACTGTTCGGGCCATCATAATTCAGAGGTCATGTAGTAAACGTTTGAGGAGCCAGTACACTTTAAATCGTAATTCTAGCAAACTCGTCAAAACGTATACCCAAATGAAACCCCTTATATGAAGCTCCCTAGTAACGTGATACATTATAGTTTTAAGTTTCTTCAAAAGCTAGGCGATGATAAATTATGTTAATTATATAACGTAATTGTTTTATAATACGTCGATCGATGATTAATAATGATTGATGTGTCAGGTTTTAACAAAATCAAGTTTTATAATATTAATATACATTTTTATAATTTATATAGAAATATTATATTTTATATTTTTAAAAATACAAAAATGGCAGTATATACCCTTGGTTTATAAACTTTTACAGCTATAGTCCTTTATATAATAAGTATATAAATATTAAACCTTTAACTTTGAAACTTGGCAAGATAGGTCCTTATAGTTATAACTTTGAAATAATGATATTTTCAGCCCTTCTAGTTATAAATTTTAGAAAGTTATTATATATACCCCTTGCATGGGATTTATTTGCAAAACAAGTCCAAAAACCATAATAATGATATTTTTGAAATCCAAAAGAGTTTTGCAGGTTATGGCTTATTAGAATAAGCTAAAATAAGATGTTCTAACTTAACAAAAGTTTAGAAAAAGGATTCGTTAGCTAGAAAATCAAAATGGGTCATTTTTAGGGTTTTAATTAAAAACCCACGGGTTTGAGGATTCAAGGCTTTAACAAGGGTTTATAAATGATCTAACAAACCTTACAATAGATCTAAAATAGATCATGAGCTTATTAAACAAGATTTTAGCTTACTTGAGCTCAAAATGGGTCGAATGAAGGTTTTTAGGTTCGTAAGCCTAATAACGACTTCAAGGGCTTCTTCCTCTTGGTTCTTGGCTTCAATTTTGATCTTAGGGACTTCACTTGATCCTCCTTAGTTTGAGTTAGAACTCCATTTGAGTGGTGATGAGTTTTTGAGGTGTGATTTGAATAGGGTGCATGTTTCGGCTTATATAGGGCTTGAAAAGCCTTAGTGCCCAAGTTTTCTTGATGGATAAGGGTTAAGGACTGTAGATAGATGACTAAGGAAGGATAGTGATGAGTATGGGAGGCTAGGAAACTAGATATGAAAGGTGTAAGGGTATGGAGGGATTTCGGTTATAAAGGGGTGACAAGGAGGTGATGAGAAGTCTTGGTGCCAAGTTAGTGATGCAAGGGTGATGGAGGTGCTTGTAAGGTGCTTGAGTGGCTGCTTAGTGAAGTCATAGAGGTGCTAGGATGCTAGGTTAGTTGGAAATTGGTCAAAAATAAATAAAAAGGGGCGCCAGGTTTGGTTTGGTTTCAGTTTAGGATTTTTGGTTTTAAATTCGAGGATTAGGGTTAGGATTAGGGATATATTAGGGTTTAGGATTAAGATTAGTGTTAGGATTAGGGTTTAGGGTTTTAGATTATGGTTTTATGATGACTTAGGGTTTACGTTTAGAGTCTAGGAGTTATGCATTAAGTGTTTGTACCTTGTGCTAAAGTGGTAGTAAGAAACTAAAGTGATTTAGGAGGTAAAATAACCTAGTTTGGCTTTCTTACATTTTGACTTGTACATTAGGCTTTAGAAAGTTGTAATTTGATTTAGGAGGGAAAAGATGTTCAAATGTTGTGAATTGTACACTTGTCCACATGCTTGAAGTCTTGCACATTCATTTTATATGTATACATTACATATAATTAAGGTTTTGATATAAACGTTTAACGTTTAAAGCTTGTTTTGAAATAACATTGTAAATGGTACGTTAAATGGACAATGTACTTGGTAAAAATGATATTAAGATATAGACCTGACATATTAGGATGTTTACATGATATAAACATAGATATAGATGGCATTGGTAGAGGTTGTGTGAGCTCGTTTACTTTAGAGGTGTAAGTTACGTTGCATAATGAGATAAAGCAAAAATTTCCCTGTAAAGAGATGGTATATATATAATAGATGGATATTACATTGATGAAAGCAGAACAACACACCCTATAGTGGTATCCTCCAGCTTGCTCTCACCACGAGCTGGTGCAACTGGTAAAAGCGGAACAACACACCCTACAGTGGTATCTAAATGCTTAGGCTCATCCTCGCCACGCTGTCGCTCACCAATCCTTACCTTCGTAGGGACGACAGGACGGACAAAAGAAAGCAAATCCATCACTGCAAACAGAATAATAAATGGTCAAAAGGAATGATAAGAAGGTACAAAATAAATTAGACAAAACAATACAACACCCACCCTCGCCATTCTCATATAGAAACTCGAGATAAGTGTTCTCATCCAGCATATAATAGCGGCTCATTCCCACCAAACAAAGAAATGGTTCCGGATATTTATGAAACGGAGCCGGATATGCAACAAGAGAAGCATAATGCTCTGCGTTAAACTCAGTAGACTTGGGAAAAGGGTCCTTTGACACACTTTTACCCGTGTACCATGAAAAAGAAGCAGGACAATCAAAGGGGTCAACCCAAAAGAAGTGATCATTCCAACCTTTTAAAGAATCTAGAGGTTTTGTATAACAGACAGCGTCATGACCCGGACGCTTACTAAAAGACATCCAACCTTTATTTTTTGAGTTCACATAAAAATAGCGGAACAACCTTACCGTTGATTCACAGTCATGAACACGACACAAGATCTCAAAATGAGACACCTTAGCGGCCGTAATAACGGACAGCTGGGATATATGGATGCGATAATACCTAAGCACATCAACAAGGAAAGTGGA
>BQNB010166099.1:0-14148 GCA_026074375.1 Tanacetum coccineum | reverse complement strand
AATAGCAGAGTCGGCCGAAGCTAAGTGCTCCTCCTCCTCCTCCTCGTCCTCATCCTTCTCATCCTCATCTTTGGCGTCATCCCTAGGTGAATCGCCGTCATCATCGTCTCCATCATCTCCCCTGTCCATAGGATAGTCAACCGGACTATCCTTTGTCTCATCATCCTCGTACTCCTCAGGATCCTCCTCGGGATCCGACTCAATAACATATCTGGGTGACTCAGCAGTAGGTGAATCAACAAGAGGTAATGGCTGCTCCTCAGCTGGAAACTCATGCTCATCCTCCAATGGTATATACTCAGGGTATATAGGCTCTAGCACGTAGTCAGGATCATGTGCCTGTACGAACATAGGCTCATGCTCATCCTCGTCCTGAGGAACTAGTGGTGTCTGTGGATCCTTTGGGCCTGGTATGTAATCTGGTGATGGTAGGGCTACTGGCTGCAACGGGAGTCCGTCATATCCTAATACGATGACCCGTGGAATACCTCCCTCAGATATCTCCTCATCATCGGCTCCCTAGAAGGCTTTGTCGGGCTCAGAGTCGGTGTAAACAGAAGTGTAGGTAACCGCAGATGTCGCAGAAGACATGACTACTATCTGCAAAAAGAAAAAATAAATTATATAAGTATTACTTATAGGAAAGATCGGTATGATATGTCTATAAGCCTTAATTATAAGGGTCTTATGATAATATACGTAATATCATTTATATACACGTATATCAATTAATCATGTAAGCACTTAGTACCCTACTAATGTTAAAATAGTGTGTATCATGTAAGCATATATGTGCTAGATGTAAACAAGTAATGCATGTATGTCCCTCGCAAATCCCATTTGTAAAAACAGTATTTAAAAATGGTTATAGTCCAGACAAAACTTTTGACCTGGTTCTCTATAACTTTGGCTCTGATACCAATCTGTAACACCCTCAAATCTGTGTATGCAGCGGAATGTTGAATATCCGAGGGCGTTACTTTATGGATCAATAACACAAGATCTGAGAACGACTACTAAACGTGTCGTTTGAAAAAGATACATTGGATTAACAAAATACTTGTTTGTTACATAAGCCTGTGGCTTCAAATTGTTCAACAATATAAATAAAAATTTCGGTTTATAACAATTGTCCCCAAAATGTAATACGCCCAAATCTTTAGTACAAATTCTTTCCAAAGAGTGACCCCCAATGTATCTGAGCACCCCGTGCCTTATTGACCTGAGAAAAACATGCTTAAAACATCAACATAAAGTTAGTAAATTCATAGGTTTATGTAAATCCATAGTAGGACCGCAAGATTTCCAAGTGTATGATTAAGCAACAAATGCAAACATCATAAAAAGTAATTATGTTTTCCTAAGCCCCCCCTCATAACACACTATCACAGAAGCTAGACATGTATGAATGCAATAAATTGCCAATTAATGCCTATAGAAATATGTTTAATAACCCGAACATCCTATAAAATCAGACAATGTTATATGAAGAAACGTCGTTCCCCGTGATAGCTAGTCCACCTGAACGGGATTCAATCCCAAATAGATCTACTCATAACATTCGCGCTTACAATCCAGTAATTGACAGTTCATGATAAAAGGGCTCAGTGGGTTATCATTGCTTAGGCAAACATGTAATCATTGTATAAAATGTACGCTTGCGTCTAATTTGTAAAACAAGCATGTTCTCACCCCAAATATGTAAATCATTTAAGAAATTGTAAAAACATGGGGCTGTGAACTCACCTCAGTAGGTAGTCCTCTGAATGATAAATATATCCAAGTATAGCAATGAAGTCACCCGTCAAGTTACCTAATTAAATACGTCCATCTGTAGTCCTACAAGTTTAGGCTAAATACTCAATGTATAAACTACAATAATTTGCTAGTTTATATATATTGTTATCACTTGTGTGGTGGTGTACATGTTTAATGTATTTGAAATTGTTTGATGGCCCCTTGGGGAGGTATACGATCTCATACGTCTTTGTATACGTATAAAAGTTAATAATAAATATCCGTATTTATTAAAATTGTTAAGTTAACTCGTATATTACCCGAATATAATTCGTCCGATATGTTAAGTGTTTATGAAATCACTTTTGTTTATAAAATACCCTTAGGTTTTGTATAATTACTAAAACAGCCCCTAGGTGTATGACATATATACTATTTACATTTCAAACCCTTAAGTTTTCATAATTACACTTTTAGTCCTCCAACTTTACACAATTTACACTTTAGGTCCTTATATGTTTAAAACAGCCCCCTTAAGTTCCAAAAGTGACCAAAACAGTCCCTAAACCTTATAAAGTCAGTCATTGATAGTTTTGACCCTATAGTTTGCAAATTGACACTTTTAGTCCCTTAACTTGTAAAAATCGCATTTTAATCCCGATTAAGTTCTAACAAGTGGCAATTGGTTTTATTACTTTCCAATAAGTCATATAAGCTGTTGTCAGCCCATAAATAAGCTCGGATGAGCTTATTTTGGCTTATTGAGCTTATTGGGCCTTATTGGACCCGTTAAGGTCCAATAAGCCATCTAAAGGTCCAATTTGAACTTTAGAAGCACAAAAGCCTTCATTATGCTTATTTAAGTCAGTTAAGCTGAAAATAAAGCTCGAGAGAGCTTATTGGAGCTTATTCGAGCTTATTGGGCTTATGTAAGACCTATAACTCAAACCCGATTTGTTTTTAAAAGTCCATAGGTTTAAATAAAGTGGTTCAACTTATTTTCTCATCTCATTAAGCTCTTATGGTCATAACTAACTTGTTTTAGTGTTCGGCTTATCCAATAAGCAAATAAGCTACGGTAATGGGCTCTTAGGCCCATTAAGAAACCGTTATGCATTTTAAGCCTTTAGGCTTGCTTGATTAGGGTCCATTAGCTTTTCTAGGTCTATAATAAACTCAACAAGTCGCATAAGCTCACGAATAAGTTGTGCAAGCTTATTCGTGGCTTATGGCTCCATTTTGGCCATGGAAATGGGCTGCCAAGCCCATTAAGAACCCGATAAGGGTTTTGAGGGTGTGGGCTTATACAACATAGGCCCATAAGCATTTAGGGTCTTCAATAAGCCCATAAGTTCTGTCATAGCTTATAAATAAGCTTTTAGAGCTTATTCAAGCCGTTAGGCTTGTCGTTTGGGCCTCGCTAGTGGGCTGACGAGTCCATTAAGGGCTCAGGGCTGATGGGGCTAGCTTCCTTATAGTATTTCCGGATTCAAGTGAATCAAATAAGCACCCCTAGCCTTAAATAAGCTCGTAGAGCTTATTTATAAGTCGTAGGCTTATTACATGAGGCTTGTTGGGCCTGTTGGGCTTCCACAGTGGGTGGTTGGGCCCAAAGTGACCCGAACCTAGCCCCTTGGTTTACTAGTTTGATTTCTAGGCCTCGATTATACTCGTTAAGCCCTTGTTAACGTTTATAAATCATTATTTACATATGCATTCGTTCCACAAGTTATTATATGCGTTCCTAAGCCAAACCATTTCATTTTCGTGAAAAGTTAACGTATAGGGTTTGTGCATTTCGAGTATACATGATACGTTTCATACTAGTTTTCATACGTGTATTAAGAGGTACGTTTAAGGCTTTACTCGACATTCAAACAAGTTTTATATATGTTGTTAATATTAGCACCACACAAGATTAAACGTACGCATAATGTATGTGCGTGAACCATGCATGGGTCGAATCATGCATGTCCATGCTCACGTTAACTCGTTATACATAAGTTAACGCGACCCTTTAAAATCTATATTATCAAAAAAATGAATAGGTAGCAGACGTGTAAGGCTTAGTTTGAGACTTACAATGGTCCTAGAGTCTTTAATGTGCGTCATGTAGATAACCCAACTCGTTTACACCCAAACCATTTATAACCCTAAGTTTCAAAGCTTGAATACCCAATCCTTAGCTCGTATACTCTTCTTAATACCCATGTATGCGAACTTAAGTGCACCTTGTTCCTTTAAGAGGAAATAGGCGGGTTTGTATAGTTCGGTTTTGTGAGACCCGAATACAAGAGAGTGTAATTGAGTATGGTTTATCCTTGAGAGAGTTTGAGAGTTTTAGAAATGTGTTAAGTGACAATGTGAGGGAGTATTTATAGGCACATAAGCTAGTTAGTCTCCCTTAGTTTTAACTAACCAAATTCGTGCCCTAAGAGGTGGTTTTTGTGGGTTCTAGCTAACTACACATGGTTTTCTTGCTAAAAACACTTTAGTACAGATTCCTTAAATTGCACAATATTTGTACAAGATTTATCAAGATCATGAAAATCATATGGATTTGTGTGTTGGTTGATTATTGCCGTGGAAAAAGAGAGGAAAAGAAAGACAAATGGTTATTAACCATTATGTAAGGAGATAACTTAGGAACATTAAGTACCTACATTAATTAAAGGAAAGTTGTACAAGTACTTAGGGATTTATAAGAAGATTTTCTAGTGTGTTTGTGTGTATATCCGGCCAAAGGGCTTGTTAACACAAGAAATTGATAGTTTTTGTGTTTAAGGATTAAAAGTGGGTATTGGTTTGAGTCCTAGGTAGGGGGGGGGAAGATCTATGTATTCTGGGGTGTGTCCCGAATGTATTATATTGCGAAACAACCCCTTTTAACGTGACCAATAAAGAATAAAACTTTGCAAAGTTTTCATAATTAACGTCTTGATAAATTATATATTACTTATGATGTAAACCTTAATTTATTTGGGATGACTGTTTACATTAATGATTTATTTCCTAAGTCTACGCGATTTATCTTAAAAAATTAATTAAAATGAAACGCATATCCATAACAAAATAAATAGTGACAAATAATAGGAGTCGTAAAATGACCTGAATTTGAGAAATGTTACACTTCTTGCTCCATCTGTCAAGAATCATGTCTTTTATACCTTGAATACGATACCTTGCAGCAAAGTGCTTGGTTAGAGATGCAGCATACTTCTCTCCCGTGCTAAGGTTGACTAGGTAGTAGAAATCATTGTTGTAGAAGAAGTTGTGTGGTTTTGTACTTTTAGACATGTGTTTATCAAATGATCGAGGCTTGGACACATCACCTTCATCATTACTCCACTGAGCTTCTGTTAAAACTGTTACCTTTAATTGATCAACATGGTATTCAAGCTCAACATCATTCTTGTACTGTTTCTTCAACTTTTCCAATCCAACACCTTCCAGATTTGTATGGTAAGCTCGTCTTACTTGATGAGTTCTTTGAGTTTCTTTGCCACATAAATAGTTGATGGTCCAAGAATATGGTCTTCATTTTGATTGATATCAGACTTAAAGAGCATATCAAACCATGTCGTCTTTTTCTTAGCAGCCTCTGCAGACCCCCGACTTCTTATTAAACCACCTTGCATTGGGACATTTCTGAATGTTATCTTCTTCTTGGTCTTGGGTTGATCAGCGAGAGTGTCTTCTTGAAATGGAACCACAAGAGCTTTGTTTTTCTTTGAAGATCTTAGAGAAGGTTCATCGACTTCCTTCCTTCTTTTCTTTCTTGTCTCCCCCTCATGATTATTAGGAGGATCCTAATCATCGTGGAGACCTCTTACCTAAAGGATGGTTATGTAGATCTTGTGCATCTAATGCTTCTGACCAGAGTTGAAGGATTCATATAGGATGTTGTAAAGCTTCTGATGAGTGTCGTGATTCTCAAATGATTTGTTCTGGTACATCCTGTTCAACAGCTTTAACTTCAAATCCATTTCAGAAAGATCTTCATTTATTGTTGGTGATGGTGTGGTAAAAAGACTGATTTGATTATTTTTCATAACTTCTAGCACAGTTTTGTTGAGACGATGCTTAATAAACTTGGAAATAGCTGTAGGCACGTATGTAGGTAGTTGCTTGTTCATTTCAATCATAACTTTAGCTTGGACAGCCTTTTTGATTGCTTCAGGAACATTAATTGAGGAGAGAGCTTCTAACTTTTGATCATACTCTTTGAACTTTTGCTCAACTGCCTGTCTGAAGATAGACTTTTGCTTATTTTGGTTTGCCTTTGCCATAAGTTGCTTTGCTTTTTCTTGGATTGATTTCTTTGGGGGAGGGGGGTTGTGCCAGGGCATGTATTGTAATTGCTGGAGGAGATGATATATGATGATCAGCATCGTCCGGAAACATTTCCTCAAGATTTCCCTCTAGGTTAGCCACTGCTGAGGTTGTGTGAGCATCAGTATAAACTGGTTTACTCAGTATGTCTGTCAATTCGCATACAGGTGGATCATTAAGAAGATTTGAGAAATCCTTCATAGATGAGCAAGTGACTACGAGACTGAATGGAGTAAACTTTGGTAGCTCTTGTGACTTGTTATAGATAAATACTCCAAATCCAGCTGCATCATCATTAATCCTTAATTAGTTTTCACTTCAAAAAATATCCATTTCAAAATCGTTCTGTATTATCTTCATCAACCGTAGCCTTCTCATGTTTTGACTAAAAATGAGTTCAATTGCATCCCACTATTTGATTCTAAGATGTCTTCAAACTCAAAATTTTCTTTTTGTGCAGCACTTGACCCTTCACCTCTGATTACTTGTTTTTCTTGCCTCATACTCTCTAGTCTGCTTTCCATGGATTCTCTTCATAAATCTAACAATGATTGTATAACACCCCATAACCGGGTTTTAAAGTATTTTATTACAATAATAGCCATAAAAATGAGTTTGTCTAGTGACTTTTATAAGTTTTGAAGCGTTACAGTGATATGGCTAGAACCTATAGTACAAAACTATAATATTATATATGTAAATGGTGTTAGAAAATATTGTGTGTCACAATATTAAGAAGAATATAATTAAGGGACTAAAGTTGACAAGTGGTAATTGAGTTATATAAGTTAATGTGTCCAATATGAAGAAGAGGGACTTGAGGGACAATTGCTGCCAAAATCCCAAACTTACACAACTAACATATAATTAGTCACCTTTTAGAATTTTCCTGGACAATGCATAGTTTTCTAGAATGTGTATGTGTGTTGGTTGTGTCGACACAAACAAGGAGGGAAAGATCAAGATTTTCAAGTGATCAATTAAGTATGAATTAAGGTCCCAAATCAATGAAATAAGTTCATTGTAATGATCTCCCACAAGTAAGTATCTTAATTGAGTTAAATTGTTAATTTAAGAAATAGGGTTCGTATACCCAAATTGGGGGTTTTGGGTAATTATGGTTCTAAACCAAGTATTGAGTTGTTCTTCAGAAACAACTGTTGCTTGTAGATTTGCTCTTGATATGTTGGATTATGATAATAAGATTCATGAGCTTCTTGATAAACAAATTCAACTTGAGAATAAGATAAAGGAATTAGATAACATTTTGGTAAAAATGGGTCAATCGATTCAAATGATGCATATGTTTTCACCTAAGCCAGACTTGTTTTACCACGTTGAACAGAAAATGGCTTTAGGTTATCAAAATCCTTTTTATCTTAAGCAAGCTCAGTAAAAACAACAGAGTTTGTATAATGGAAAATTTTTATTAGAAAAACATGATCCTCCTACCGTGTATGATTCGGAGGAGACACTGCAACTTGCTCAAGAGAGTCGTTTAAAAATGAAACAATAGAATAAAGAAATAAAACCGGCAAATTATGCAAAGATTAATCAACTTTCAGAGGTTTTTGTTTCTCAAAAGGCCAAGTCACGTGAAGAGTTGTATTTTTCAAATACTTCCAAAATGGTCAGTTTTTCTAAATCGGTCTCAAAATCAATTTCAATACCAAATGAAGAGTTTTCGGATGATACTTCTCCAAGTGTTGCACGAAAATTTCTAAATGAGGTAAAAGGAACCATTGTGACTCTTCAACGTGTTGTAAAACAAAAAATGACATTAGATATACACAATTGGTCATCTACTGCTCATCAAGAGCTTCACAAAATTGTAAAAGATGAAAATTTCCCTATCGTTAACCAAGTTGACGCTAGAGCTCAAAATTTCGAAATACAATTTTTGAAAGAAGTATCTAAATTTGTTCGAGACTTCAAATCACTTCCAAAAGAAGCTGATGCATCTCTTGATAAGCACAAGGCTTTAGAATTTGAAATTGAACGTCTCTTGAGAGTAGTTGTTAGTCAGGATATTATGTTAATTGTGCAAAATTATTTTGTTGTAGATACATCAAATCTCTAAATTGAGCTTGATTGTACGAAAGAAAAACTTGAAACTTGCATTATTAAAAAGGAAAGGTTCTTTGGAATAATTGGTATAAAAATGTAAGGAATGTAAATATGATAAAATTTTGTATGATAAAGCTTATAATGACATGCAGCAAAAGATCGAACAGTTGCAAGCTCAGTTGGGAGATCTAAAGGGTAAAAGTAAAGATACTCCATATGTATCAAATACCCTTGATTCTTTGTCTTAGAAACTTGATGATGAGAACGTGTCCTTAGAGTTTCAGGTTTTGAATTATGCAAAAGAAAATGAATATCTTAAGAATATTTACAAGAACCTTTTTCACTCTATCAAAGTGACACGTGCTCAAACCAAAATCATAACTGACTCTTTGCAAGAAAAATTAAATGATACGATTTATGAAAATGCCACGTTAAGAGCCCAACTACATACCAAGTTTTCTGAACAACAAAACAAAGTGAAAGGTACGAGTGTGAATACTAAGTTTGCAAAGCCATCTATCTTAGGAAAACCACCTTCAACCTCAGGAATAAAACTTTATTCTGTCACTCCATTTCCAAAACTAGTCACTTCACACTCGGTACCAAAAACTCAAGAATAAAAAGTTGTGAATAACGCGAAAGTGATTGCCCCAGGAATGTTTAGGATTAATCCTACCATGAACTCTAGGGTAGAAAATTTTGTGCCTAACAAACATGTAAAAGCAAGCGTTAGGACAAAACCGATCACTGTTTCACAACCTCATGTCATCACTAAGAAAGATGTCAATTCCAACACAAATGGGTTACCTTATACAGGAGTAGAAAGCATTGCTAAGACCAGAAGACCATAACCTAGGAGTAATCCTAAGAATGATAGGATCCGATCTACGTCTAAGAGTAGTTGCTACTCGAATAATCTTGAGAAAGTAGAAGAACACCATAGGAATTTACTATTTTCTAAAACTCCAAACTATAGGTCATCTGCAGGTAATAACATTAAGCTTGTTGTTCGAAATGATAAATCTGAAGTTATTTGTGCTACTTGTAAGCAATGTTTGATTACTGCTAATCATGATGAATGTGTGTTTACGTATGAGAATGGCATGAATTCTAGCAAGAAAACCAACATGCTAATGTTTCAGAAAAGGCAAATCAAAAGAAACATAAGCTAAATGTCAAGAAATCAAAGAAGTTAGGTTCCAAAGAAAGACTTGCTTGATCTAGGCCTAGAAAACCTAGAACTTGCCTTAGGTGGTTACCAACTGGAAGAATTTTTTGACCTTTGTGGAAAAACAACTGCATCCAGTAACACCGAGAGTGAGTCTTGTTGGTTTGTGCTCATGTCATCCGGATATTTATACGGCTAGGAATACGTGAGCCTACGGGGTCACACACGTATACACTTAGATATCACTCTATTGGTATGTATATAATAATATAAGTGTATATTTATTATGTATATTAATATTCCAACGATAGAATACTAACGGTCGTTAATTAGTTCGTTTACGAATAATTAACCATAAGGCTTTTTAATTAACGTGTAATTAAAAGTAATTATACATAATAATTAGAAAAGTCAAAAAGTTAACTCAAGTGGTGTTTGGGTGGGGTTTTTGAGTTAGCTTCTTCCCTAAGCAAGGTATTTTAGGTAAACCCTAATCCACCTGGTATAAATAAGGGATTACCTAGCTCATTATAATGATCCTTCTTCTTCTCTTCTCCTTGTAGTCGACGAACCAAACACACCCTTGGGGAAAAGGTGTTTGAGTTCGATTACTTGTAGTATTCTTCGTACGTTGGTTCGTGGAACTAGCATTCGGGTGATATTGGTTAACGTGTAGTGTGGATACACGTAAAGGTTGCTTAATTTAGCAACTCAAAGGGTTTTTGGTTCGCATATATTACACACATGCGTGTACTCGAAGAAGTCTCGGTTCTTCACTAGCTTGGTTGCTAGAGGTATATTTTTCCATTTATGTTTTATGTTCATAATAGTTGCTATCTGAGTTTAATTCCGCTGCGTAGCTCGTATAATATTAATGTAATATTATGTTATTTAGATAACGATTTCTAACAGTGGCATCATGAGCTAAATCGTATAGCTTTATAATTACATAAAAACAGTAAAAATACCTAAAATATTCATATTTTGTAATATTTTCTTGCTTTTTATGTGCAATCTATTTTAGAAAATTATTTAGTGAAATAATTACTCCTATAAAACACATAAAATCTAAAAATATAAATATGGTATGTATTTTTGGAAGATCCGGCTAAAATATAAACGCATATTTTGAATATTTCTTGCCATTTATGTGAAAATCTGTTTTAGGAAATTGATTCTCTTAAAATAACACCTTTACTATATATATAAATATAAATATAAATATATATAATATAAGAATTATCTCAAAGTATCAATAATAAGAATTCCGTAAGGCTTTTAGAAGGGATAATCACTTTTGACCAAAGCAAAACCCTAAAAAACCTTCCCGGGTCGTGTCCCGACAATGTGTGAATGGAAAATCGAGGTAGCGTTTGTGGAATAATGTTTGAATAATCACAAATTTGATTAGGTTTTCTATATCTACAAATAAAATACACAAACAAGTAAAGGCAAACTAAAAACGAAAGCAATTAAAGCCTAAACACGAAAAACGATAACGGGATTCAAATCCCGTTTTAAAAAAAACAAATTCTAAAATTTTAATCCTACAAATGCAAATTTAATTTTTATAAGTCCTAAATGATAAAAGAAAATTTAAAAAAAAAGAATTAGATTTTTTTGACTTTTATTTTATTTAAAATGAATTAAAAACAGTTTTAATATAAAAAATGCATAAAAAATAGTAAACCTAATGGGGAAATTCTGAAAAAATTATAAAAAGTTCCTTGCACTAAGCTAAACCTAAGAAAAATAAGCTGGGTACAACAGCTTATTGAAATAAGCTCGAAATAAGCAGAAAAGGGCTTATAACTAAAATAGGCTAAAAAGTGGTTAAATATTTAACTGATGCAAGTTAAAACGGAAAAGACCCAAGGGCACGTTTGGTGGTGTGGTGTGTGTTAAATATGTTGGTTGAGGTGAGGTTGAGGTCAGGGGTTCGAGCCTTGCTCACCCCTGATTTCCCTCAACTCCCAACATATTTTTTTGCAAAATTTTTTAAACAACTTTTTAGATAAGCTAAAAATAAGGACTTTTTGTAAAAGCAACTTTTCTAAAAAACACAAATAAGCACAGAAATAAGCTAAAAAGGTGACAGAATACCTAAAAGAACTAAAAAAGGCTTAAGACCTAAACTATTGGGCTTTTTAAGGCTAAATAAGCTAAGGAAAAGCAAATAAGCTAACAACAAACAATAAGCTATACCTAATAAGCATTATAGAACAAAAATAAGCAAATAAAAAATAAGCTAACAAGCCTAAAAGTGACAGAATCTCTTAAAGGCTTTTAAACTAAAAAATTCTAAACTAAAAGTGATAAAAAGCTTAAATAAGCTCTAACCTAAGTTAAATAAGCTAAAATGGCTTAAAACTAACCTAATAAGCAAAACTAAACCTAAATAAAACAAATCCAAATAGCCAATAAGCTCAGATAAGCAATTAAGCTATTTGGCCAAAACTGGTGACCAAACAGCCTAAGGGGCCACTTTCTAGCTTATTTTTAAGCTAAAAAATGGATCCTTATGGCTTAGTGGGTTATACCACTAAAAATATTATGCAATAAGCTACACTAATACACAAAGAAAAGGCATTTTGAAATTCATTTGAGCCATGAAAAAGGCTTATGAAAAAGCCGATTACACAGATTGCACTATTTTTGGTTTTTCTTAAAAGAGAAATTGGCTTTTGCAGCCCTATAAATAAGCTAGTAAAATAAGTTTAAAATCTAAAATAAGCTAAAACAGATAAAGATTGACAACTAATGAGCTTATGCTCTTAAATTCAGACTCTAAAAACAACTTTAACTTATCTAAAATTGTGATTTGAAAAAGGACTTTGAAAAAGAAAGTTATGAACTTGAAAACTTGACAGATTTATGACTAAACCAAATTGGACAAATGCAAACTTATAACAACCAATTTCTACTGCATTTTAGACTTTAAAAGAACACTAACCAAGACCTTAAGACAACTTTTGAGTAAAGATCAAGTGAAAACAGTTTGAACAAATCCCAATTCCACAGATTTGAAGAACATGTACACAAAACCTTAAACTTGATTTTAAACTTTAAAAACTTTTGACCACTGATTAAAAAGGCTTATTTGAAGCTTGTTAAAGTTTGCAAAGTGACCCAAAACAGTTTTGAACTATTTTTGACCCACTTTGGCTACTGACCCAAACACCCCTTTAAACATGATTTTTGCATTTTGAGCTTGATAACTTAAGATTTAGCACTAAAACCTCAAAGACCAGATAATTTTTAGCTTAATACAAACCTAATGAACATCTTTTAACAACTAAATAAGCCAGAATAACAAGATTGACAACTATGCTACTTTATAAGCTATTTAAGACAGATTTTAAGAAAAACTTAAACAAATAAATTTTAAACTACAACCTAAGTATTTTAAGCACTAAACATCTATAATAAGCTATAATAAGCAGATACAAACAAGCAATAAGCACAATAAGCCAGAAATAAGCAGATTCAACTTTTTAAGCTAAAAATGACTTTTGAGAACTTACAAAGGTCCAGAGCTTTTGTGAATGATTCAAGCACTCAAATCAGCTTATAACCAACCTATAGCTTATCCACATAAGCACTAACCCATGGCCATCCATTATACACCATGCTCCAAGTGAAATTTTGACAGATTCTTTGATTTTTTTGGTGAAATATCTTTAAAATCTCACAAACTATGGTAAAAGCTTGTAAGATCCAAGAAACAGCTTAAGTAACAAGGAACACAACTTTTGAGAGCTTATAAAACAGTTTTATAACATAAAATGCTTCAATCTTAAAAACAGAATTTAACTTAAAACTTAAAAATTTTCATTAAACTTAAAAGAGTACAAGGCTTTTTAATAAAAGTACAATAAGCTAAAAACAAACTTAATTTAAGCTGAAAAGTAAAACTAGATGCCTTTGAAAGGCTTACAATGTCCTATTTATACTAAAAATCTAGGTCTTGGGGTCTTCAATGTGTGTTACTTCTGTAAGAGCTTCAGAGGTGTGTTACATGTGTGAGGGAAGTCCAAAACTCTTCAAAGCCATCCATTTTTTCTTTCTCTCCAAGTCCATCAATCCGAGCCCTTGATTTACTTGTCTTATTCATTGACGAATGGGGTTGAAGAGGATTGACACTATGGAATTGTTGTTTTATGAAGTGGGGTTAAGGTGGGAAAGTGATGTTTTTGTTTGGGGTTGCAGGAGTCGAGGTGGAGAGGGTGGATAAATAGTAGTATGGGCGGGAAAAATTGTTTTAGGTTTTTGTTATCCAGGGGACGAGGGGTGTAAAGGGTTTAAGGGGGTAAAGTGTTAAATGATAACGAGGTTAATCCCCTGTTTTTGGTATAAGTTTGCATCGTTAGTCCTTTTGGACTAACAATGTTAGTCCTTGAGGACTAACGATGTGAAGTGGTTAATGGTTAAATGGGGAATGGGTTAACTGGCTTATGTTTGGGCTTTGTAATTGGGCCGGCTGTTAATGGATTGAACTTGGACCTTTTTTAAACATAAAAGGTTTATATAACAAGCTTAATGGGCTGACCCGGCCCATTAAATGTGAGCGGGTTGGCCCATTTAAGATTTCTTCGGTTTGGCTTCGTCTTTGACTTTTGACTTTTTGGTTGACTTTGACTTTGACTTTTTGACTTTTCACGCTCTTTTCATTCCCGTGCTCAGTTTTGTAGTTTTGGCTTCGTTTTTGTCCTTTTCTTAGATATCCGTTTCCTACACAATACAAATGCAAAACACACAAATACAATGTATTTTTGGTATGTTTTTGGTCTTTTAAGCACGTTTTCCTAGGTAAATGGCATGTGTAATTAAACACATACCAAAAT
>BQNB010166096.1:0-14148 GCA_026074375.1 Tanacetum coccineum | reverse complement strand
AAAAAAATTATGTAAAAAAGTTGCGAATAAAAGAAACTTGAGGGGCTTTTTTTATTATTTTTTTAAAAATTTATGTAAAAAAGTCGTAAACAGTTAAAAGTTGAGGGTCCGTTTTGTAATTTTTTTTTTTTTTATAGTTTGGGCCAAATTTTGGGCTAGTTTTTGGCCCGGTACTGTAACACTGTAGCAGGCACTGTAGTTGCTACAGTGCCACCGACCATTTGTGAAATGTATTATAAGGTAATAATATTTTAAATAAAGAGGTTCAGAAAAGAAAAAAAAAAGAACTAGTTTAAACAAGTCAAACTTCCAGTAACATGGACGAGGCACTATGATGCATTGACATTGTTTCAAAGCTTTAGGTCGATTATTACGTAACATTGTTAAATGCTATAGACATTCCTTTTTGGTGGCAAGGTCATCGTTCCGGAGGAGATTTCAAGGGATTTGTATCAGTTATATTTGGCGGAAAAACGCAAGACGTGCTTCACAAATCTCTCAATTCATCTTTGAAGAGATAAAAGGCATTCAAAGGTTGGATAGTATACTTGTGAGATGAAATAGCAAAGTTGGCCCTATTATCTCATCCGTCTCAAAAGAATTGCTAATCAACAAAAACACACACTATAAGAACAACATTATTATTATAATTTTATTTTTCTTAATTTTTTAGAATGACAGTTTTACTTTTAGTTATTTAATTTTATGTTTTATTTTGAGTTTGTGATAACTCAGTCAATTTTTCTTTTTTTAAAATAGGCGGCAAAATGCCAAAAACGACAAAGACAAATAAAACTTTAAGCAAGAGCCAAAAGAAATGAAAGTACAACAAAGCACCAACAATACATTAAAATGAATCAAATTTTTTATCTATTTTTTAGCAGATGACAATTAATTTTGAATCATACGAACGAACAAATAATTCGGGACAAAGGAGCGCATTGTTGGATAAACTAAGAAGGGGCATTTATATTTATATCCTTACAAAAGTTTAATATTACATCAATATCATTTTCAATTTTGTAATTACGTCATTATCCTTCATTAACTTTTATAATTACGTTAATATCATTCCCAAACTTTTATAATTACATAAATATACTTCTCACGCTTTTGAAATTACATCAATATCCTTCCTAAAATTTTAAATTCTCATATACATAAAAAAATCAACATGTTTTCTCATCAATCGAGGCCAAATATGCATATGAATATTTTTTTTTATATTTATATTCAAACTTTTGTAATTATATCAACACGTTTTTTTGTCGTTTGAGGTCAAAAAGTATATATGAATATTATAAGCATGATCAATATAAGAGATAAATAATAGTTTCATAATCTAAAATCAATATAATTATGATTTAATTGATTTTTGGACATATATATCCTTCTTAAAAGTGTGAGAAGAATATTGATGTAATTAATTTTTTTTGATAAGAACGTTGAGGTAATTAAAAAAATTAAGAAGGATATTTATGTAATATCAACTTTTAAGAATGATATACATGTAAATCTCCCAAGTAGGAAAAACGAAGAGGTAAGTAAACGGTAGTCTATTTCAAGTCAAGACTGTTGAAACATGGTTAGAAGGGTTGGTCAAAAAAGGGTCAAAATAGCACAACACCAATAATCAAAGGACCAAATTGAACACTAGCATTAAGTGAGCAAAATGGATCCGCATCGGACCGAGAAATCGGCCCGAACCGACCGACCGAATCAATGTCACCAAGCAACGCTAATAATCAAACGACCAAACTGAACACTACGTAATAAATAATCAAGGGTCAACATATCAAGAGTAAATTGCATTTTTGGTCCATGTGGTATGGCCAAATTGCAGGTTTGGGACCTTAACTTTTAAAATTGCAGTGATGGTCCTTATTTTCAAGTTTGGGTTGCAGGTTTGGTCCTTTTGGGTTGCATTTTTGGTCCCTGTGGTTTGGTCAAATTGCAGGTTTGGTCCCGGCCCGGGGACCAAATTTGCAACAAAAACTTGAAAATAGAGACCATCACTGCAATTTCGAAAGTTAGGGTCCCAAACCTGCAATTTGGCCATACCACAGGGACCAAAAATGCAATTAACTCACATATCAATTATCCCCAGGATCCATCTAATCACCCACCCGGTGCGACATTAACACAAACACTTGGTCTGCAAACAATAATGTCATCAATATACGTATCAGAACCGCCAACAAAGGGCAAAGTGATCCTCCAAACGAACTACGGACCACTGGACATCGAACTATGGCCGAAAGAGGCCCCGAAAGCTGTTAGAAACTTTGTGCAGCTATGTGTTGATGGGTATTATGATGGGACTATTTTTCATAGGATTATTAAGTCTTTTATGGTGCAAGGTGGTGATCCTACTGGCACTGGCACAGGTATTTAATTTAACTCACATTTTTTAATCCATCATTAGGGTTCAATTCAAGAATTTTTTTTATGTATTGTACACATTTTGGGGTGGCTAGGGAATGGTCGGAAACGGTCACAGGGATACCCTAGTTAGGCCGCTTACATCTGAGTCAAAGACTTGCCCCCTAGAGAAAAAAATTGTAGTGAATTTTTTTAGATATCCGGCTATTTTTGTAATTTGCCCCTTAACGAATCGGTTTGTAGTTTAGTTTCTAAATATTATCAAAGTTTGCCCCCTCGACCATAACTTTCTGGCTCCGACCCTGTGTTGGTGCACCAAGTTATAGGCACGTTATGGGTAAAATTTGGTTCCTATAACATGGTTAAACTGCACCGCGTACCGTGTTATATGTGAGTTATAGGCACGAATGTTATGGGTATTACGCAGGATTGTGTGTGTTTTTTTTATTATTATTGTTTTTTAGTGTAAAGCGGGGTTTTTTGTGTTTTGTTATAGGAATGTTATTAGGGAGGGTGTTTTTGAGGTTTTGTGTTTTTAGGAATAGGGTAAAAGCTGACGTGGGGTGCCTATAACCTGATGGATAACTTGAGCTGCACCTAGCACTCTGAAGCATAATGTGTCAAGTTCAATGCATGTATAAATGATTATCCCTATTTTTTCTGCTTGAAAATAAGCTTCTCAGGAAACAGGGTTTGGATTAGCTTATTTTGTAAATAAATAAATAAAGTACCTAGACCTTAAAAAAGTATTTCTATTAGAAATTTATAGTCTAATCTATTTATAACGGGTTTTAGGATAGATATGATGGTAAGAAGGTACTTTTAGGTTCATCTCAAGCAAGCACTTCTGAACCTGCTTGTTGGAAACTGCTTACTTTGCACCAATATGAGCAGATAAGAGGAATTAGTTTCGATTATCTAAACACTCCAAATTGCTTATTTGCTTAAAAATAAGAAGTTAGGCTGAGAAGATAAGCAGTCCCAAACACCTGTTATATTAGTTTAGGCCATTACTGAGGAAAATAAACAACTATAAGTGACATAGTAACAAATCTGAGTTCCTATTTAATTTAGATATGTTACATAATTGATGGTTTGATAAGGATGTGCTCAATTGGGTTAAGTTAGGTTCCTGCAGACGGTAAAGTGTGTAGCTTTGTGCTAACGTTGGCATATAATGTGAAATTGTGAAGAATATGTAGTACTGGAGCAATTATATAAGTGAGTATATAATAGGGTTGTGCAGCATGCATCATGATTGCCTCAGTGGTTTGACTCGAGGCAAAAAGTTGCGTGCTGTGTTACCATTTGAAATTGTTACGTATAAGATTTGAGAATTGTAATAGGTGTCATGAATTTGCGTGAGCATGAAACGAGGGAAGTTATAACAAGCTTATTGAACTTTCTAATGGTTCTGAAACATGTCTCATCTGGCTTTTGAGTGGATGAGAATTAACAATTGAGTATTAAGGTGAAAGCCTCTTATGTAGTTTCTCTTGGATCTTATGCGTCTTTCTGACATTGAATAGCATTAGCAGCTTAATAGCTGAGAAGGAAGTGTCTGCGTTGAGTTTAGTTGATGTTCTGGTAGGTGACACAGCTAAGTAGTATAACTTTCTTTTTGGTGCTTGTTACAATATACCTTTTAAACTTCAAGCTTAATGTACGCCCAGTAGTTCAGTTTTAGGTTACATACAAGTTGCTACTGTCTTACATTATGGGAGTCAGTAATAGAGAATTGATGTGAAAGAGCAAGTGCTTGGGTACTTGTCTTTGTTCATTGTACATAGTGAATAAATCAATAATAAGGTTCTCCTAAACTTGGGTTGTGATTGCAGAGTCATGGCATTGAGCTATCATTTAGCTGAGATCTTAGGTATCACTTGAAAGCGTTATCATAGAAATAAAATAATGTAACATCTCTAACAGGCCAGAGTACTTATCATTAATCAGTGAAATATTAGTCTTAGCTAATACGAAGGTATCTGTGAATTATAGACTTTTTTTCAGGTTTTTATATCTGATCCTATGAATCCCCTTTTGGGCTAAATCCACATCTCATATAGAACTTTCTTTCGTTCTGTGAATATTTTTTCTTTCGATAGTGTCCCAGGTAAATACTTGTTAAGTTGTTATATGTATTAATGGATATACCTAACAACCTACCAAATATGATCGTGTTAATTCATTTGTTAATCATCTGTCTTATTTACTTATTCATATCAGGTGGTGAAAGTATATATGGAGGGACATTTGCTGATGAGTTCCATTCACGTCTAAGATTCAACCACAGGGGTTTAGTCGCATGTGCAAATTCTAATGCACCAAATACAAATGGAAGTCAATTCTTTATAACCCTTGATCGTTGTGATTGGCTTGACAAAAAGCATACCATATTTGGCAAGGTAACTACAGGCTCACTGATATATAATTTACTGCCTGCCTCTTTGAATATTGATGAATTTTATTGTCTATAGGTTACCGGAGATTCATTGTATAATTTGTTAAATTTGGGCGAGATTGAAACGGATAAGGATGACCGGCCGTTGGAATCTCCTCCAAAAATACTTTCTATCGAGGTATGTTCACTTATTTTTATTATATTATTCGCCATGTCTAATAACAGAATAAAACCTAGAGTCTGTAGTTTTGATTAATTTACTAAAAACAGGTCGGTTACATCTAAAGGGTCATATCAAATGTTTTAGCTCAAGTTTGAACATGTCAAATGCATTAAAAGACGCCAAAAGTGTGTATTCTCTAAAGCAGATAACCAACTAAATCTGCTAAATTGATAGTAAATTTACTTTTTACTATTGCAATGGAGTAGTATATTTCCAAACCTACCCATTTTACCATCTCAATGGAAACGTTTTAAGAGTGACTCATGTGGCTGTAAAATAAGTGGAAGTGTATTATTATACATGAAGTTTAATGATTTAAAATCTTTGTATTATATAAATCTCTCTTTTGTTGGCAATTAAGATCATTGTTCCTTCCCTAAACTTCAGGTGTTGTGGAACCCATTTGATGACGTGTTTCCAAGAGCTGTACCTGCTAAATCTTTGCCATCAACTACCTCAGAAACTGACAACAAAGATACAAAAAAGAAGCCTAAAAAGTAATACATCTATCCTGCATTTGGAGTGGCTAATAATGTTTAGATTACATAGTGGGTATGCTTAGAATTTTCTTGCTCATTTTATTTTTGTTCAATACTGCCAGAAAATTGAACTTGCTTTCTTTTGGAGAAGAAGCACAAGAAGAGGAGAAAGAACTGGCAGCTGTGAAGATCAAAATACGAAGTAGTCATGATGTATTGAATGATCCTCGTCTTTTGAAAACAGAAATTGCAGAAGAAAAATCAGTAAGTACAAGTACATTTTCTTGTTTTTGTTCATAGATCTGCAAATAGCAACACAATAAACCTCCCCCGCGAACATGTTTCCTATGAGACTTCAGTAATCATAAGTATAGTTGTAATGTGTTTGTATCATATTACAAGACTGCAAGTTAAGATGCTTATATATGGGGATGTGCATTTTGAGAGTGATGTGATTTTTAGTGATGAGAACCCGATAATCAGGCGTAGTAAAACTGGCTGTAGGAGATATTGCTTGGATGTACTTTTGTTTTTAATTTGAAGTAATACGATGAGCAACTTTTCAATTGTTAAGCAGATAATTATCGCTTAAAACAAGCATAAAGGAGCCAACAAGCATATTCTTGTAAAAAAAAATTGAGATGTCTTGTTACATGTGTGAAATGGTCTTAAAATAAAGGTTTAAGTATTAGCAATTAGGCAATTTTATCTTTGCTCTCTATAAATCAGTTTTGTTGCAGCTAGCTTGAAACTGGTTATTTTGAAAGCATAATCTGTTTATTCTAAAATTGAAAATAAATTATCAATAATTTGATAATAAATTACAAAACAAATCTAAATACCATCTAACATAATATTTTATCATATCGAAGTGTGTGAGGTTATAAACTTTTAGTGGCTAAATTATTACTACTACTCTACTAGATATTAAAGCTAAACTAAAGTGATATTTCAATGCTCATATATTAGAGATGGTTAATAAAGATCACAGTCTTGAAACACTAATAAAGACTGTAGGAAAGTGAAAGCATATTAGTCTAGTTAAGTGATAATTACATATGTTTGGTTCATGGTAACGCTCGAAGGACCATGTTTCACTATATGTATATGCTTACATCAAACGAAATATACAAATTTTGATGAATTTGACCTTTACTTTTGCAGAATCCAGCTGAAGATAAAGCAAGAAAAGATTTGCAAATGAGTGTTAGAGGAGCCCTTGCCTCCAAAAAGGAAGAGTTACCCAAGGAATCAGATGCTGATGTCAGCGACGACGACGAGGCAAGCTTTGATGTACGAATGCGTCTACAGATACTCAACAAGAAAAAGGAGCTTGGGGATATGCCATCGAAGCGAAAAGAGCATAAAGGTAATTTAAACTCAGGTGTTTGTTATTCAGATATGCTTTAGTCATAACTCGTTTAACAAATATAAGACATATATATCCTCATAAAATAATATGATTTCATCCTATTTCACTTTCTTGCATTGTGATTTCTAAATGTTTGATTTCTCTGTTGCATTTTCAGAGAGTTCTATGCCTAGAAGCCGTGAAAAGTCTCCACCAAGGTATTTTATAATATAAGCAACTATAATTTTATATAGTTCAGAAGGATTTTTGAATCTTGTTTTTCTTTTGCATTATGGTATGCAGTTTACTCAACTGCATTATGGACTCGCAATGCTCTATTTGGGTAAACTTCAAAATAGAGCTGGCAATTTTGGCTCATTTATACTTTTTAATGGGTCGATTTGGATTGTGATTAATGTCAAACTAGTCAAATAGGTCAAATTAGAAATATGGCAAGAAGAGGTAGTTGGACATGGGATAAGTATTGGAAATAACACATTAAAATATTTATGAAAAGTACAATATATTATTCTTGCGAGTAAGTTGTATCTGTTGATTGCTTTTCTTTCATCTTATGAATTTTGTCCTCTTTTTCTTTTCCTAAAACAGATCAAAACCTGAAAGCCACAAGGATCGGCCCAAAGTGGATAAGCTATTGTTGAAGAAAAAAGGTATTGGATCAGAAGTGAGAGCTGAACGTATGGCTAATGCAGATGCAGATATGCAGCTTTTAAACGAACATGAAAGAGAAAGACAGTTGCAGAAGCAAAAGAAACGCAGACGCCAAGGAAAGGAAGAAGATGTACGTTATACCACTTCAACTTCTTGCTTTATTTTAATTCCCTCTATATACCTTTCATTGACAAAGTTAGTCAAAAGGGCTGAAACAGGTTCTCTTTTAGTATGGTCCGAAACGGGTCGAATCAGGCTGACTGGCAAACACTTTTTGTCCAATTCATAAAAAATCTAATGAAAAATAAATGCGTAAAAAATGATTACTTTGTCATTCCAATAATAATCTGTGTTTTTTTGTAATAAAACAATGTAAGAGGTTGTATGCATTAAATTACACTTTTGCCCTTTTGGGGACTAGATTTGTTGGTTTGACCCATTTGACCTGTACGTGATAAAACATGAAGCCAACCATCCCATTCATAAATAAATGGGTTAAAATTGTAACCCTGAATTGAAGTGTAGCTTTGGTTAACTTGCAACAAGAAGTGGCTTTACTGAATATCTCAAGCCTTTCAAGTTAATGATTTTGTGCTCATTTTTTATCATGTAGATGCTAGCCAAACTAGAGCAGTTCAGAGCGTCCATGTTCTCCAAACCAGCGTCACCTAAAAGTGAATCCAAGGATAAAAGTGAAGAAGATTTGTCTGATTGGAAACATGCTAAGTTGAAGTTTGCACCTGATAAGGTAATTCTTTCTCCATTCAGTATTTCTAAAGGTGGAAAATGGGTGGGTCAGGCGGGCTGGTTAACGGATGAAAATGGGTAACTTTTAATAGCAGATCAAAGTGGGACGGGTTGGGTCTGGTCAACCCTCAAACACTTGTATCTTTGAAAAAAAAATCAATTTCTTTGTGTTAAATTTTATTACAAAAACTTAATTAATACTCCATACGAAAATTATTAACCAAAACAATTTAAGAGGTTCTATGCAATTCAAGTACACTTTGGGCGACTTCGTCTAATTTGACCTATATCACATGGAGCTAATTTATTAACATTTCTATTTGACCTGTTTGAAAGAAAATAGAAATCAACTCGACTTATTAACCCATACACATGTTAAAAATGACACTTCGTTGTTTTTGAACATTGCGGTTTCTTGTATTTTTGTGTGGCTAGATTAAACTTGGTGGACAGTATTCATACTTTATTGATTAACCAAATTACAGGGAAAATTGCATACCTGAAACCTATAAACACGATCGTCAGGCAAACAAAAAAAAATTAATAAATTGAAAACCGTAAAGCGGAAGTGCCCTTACATTTAAATTTTATCCCTTAATTATGTTACCATCTGTATTACACCTACCAAGACCAAGTTATTTCATGTTTCTTTAGTGACTTAAATATGTTCAACTGTATTATATATCCGGTTATTGTACCCTATCTGATGCAGTATTTCTTTCTATTTTGTTTTCTTATTTGATATGACACGCAGGATAATATGACACGTAGGAATGATCCAAATGACTATGTGGTGCTTGATCCTCTTATGGAAAAAGGCAAAGAAAAGTTCAACAAGATGATGGCAAAGCAAAAGAAACGAGAGCGAGAATGGGCTGGCAAATCTCTAACTTGATCAAACTTGTTTTTACCAACCTTTACTTTCTGGTCAATTCTGGATTTGGTACTTCGTCCCAGCTGTGCAATCATACAATTATGGTCACAGTTTTGTCGAGTTGAAGGTCGCTTAAAGTAGTCTTGTATGTGCTAATTTGTTTTCGTAGGAGGTTGATAGTGACACTTGTAAATCTTTCATTTAGAGATATAGTAACCTTTTGGGGTTTTGAGTCCCATGTTTGTGACCTTCCAAATACCTTGATCTGAAAACTTGCTTCATATAGAACTAACAAGCATGGTTACCCGCGCGTTGCTGCGGGACGTTAATTTTTCGCGCATAGTTGCGGGTTTAATTGTTTTTTTCTAATTTTTTTTATTTTATGCGGGTTTATTTTTTCGGGCTTATGTTTAATAGTGGTTTTTTTTATATGGGCTTATGTGTTAGGCCTCATGGCGCGGGTATTTTTTGATCTAAATAAGTCAGTACTTTTGTAATTTTCTTTTTTTATTTTGTGCCGAGTATTTTTTTTTTATATTGCGTATTTAAAAAAAAAATACAACAGACAATTTTGCAGAAACATTATCATGTTTTTCAAACAAGGCTACTTGGTCAGGTTGTATGTTACCTTCCAAGTTGTCTTACCAACGTTTGAAACGGTCGAAACCTATTACTCCGTATAAGTTAATAACTCCCGTATTAAAGTTGGATGCATTACGTTTTATAACTTGTTTGGTAAAATAGTTATACTTAAATTCTAACGTGTTTTTTAATGTTTGTTATTTTCATCACTTGTTGTCAAACGAACTTTTTTATCTTAAATTTTAAAGCGTAGGGTCCAAAGCTTTAAGTCGAAAGATATCGAAGGACCAAAAAGAAAGAAAGAAAGGCAAAGCTCGTTGAAAATGTGGGGGGTTCAGTTAACTTATGTTACTAACACGAGCAAGTAGTGACGCAAATAGGTGAACTTATTCCTACCTACCAAGCTGACGTTAACCAAGTTAAGTTGGGTAAATTTAAGGGAATGGTTCCAAACAAGTCGGGATGGGTTGACTAATTTTTTTTTCTTAAAAACAAACTATATAGTAATTCTAAATTTCCCGATGTTGATGCCTTTAATCCAAAAAGGTGGAGTGGAGTCTGGTAGAATCTCACTAGTAGCAACTTTGGGAGAGACTTCAAGCGCAAAGTTCAGTTACGAAGACAATTTTGCAGAAACATTATCATGTTTTTCAAACAAGGCTACTTAGTCAGGTTGTACGTTACCTTCCAAGTTGTCTTACCAACGTTTGAAACGGTCGAAACCTATTACTCCGTATAAGTTAATAACTCCCGTATTAAAGTTGGATGCATTACGTTTTATAACTTGTTTGGTAAAATAGTTATACTTAAATTCTAACGTGTTTTTTAATGTTTGTTATTTTCATCACTTGTTGTCAAACGAACTTTTTTATCTTAAATTTTAAAGCGTAGGGTCCAAAGCTTTAAGTCGAAAGATATCGAAGGACCAAAAAGAAAGAAAGAAAGGCAAAGCTCGTTGAAAATGTGGGGGGTTCAGTTCACAGGTGGAGACACTGCAATCCAGCAATGTTAGGTCGGTGTCCTGTCCAAACGAATCTTTCTTTTTTAAGTTGGACCCGGTCCAACTTAACTGCCGCCGTAATTTAAGTTGGGACACTTTCATATTTAGAAAGTCTGAAAATTCAGACTTTTTCTTTTCTTTTTATAAAAATATTATTTTTTTAACAACAAACACATTCATCTCATTTTATAACTTTTTGTTTTGTGCAATCTTGATCATCCAACTCATTTTAGTGAAACACATCTTAAGTGACATGTGTCACTTCTTAATTAAAAAATCATCTTTATTTTTAAATTGAAATATTTTTTTTATCTATTTATTTTTTTATGATTTAATTTCACTATATTTTCTAAAATTTTGTTCTCTTTAATTCAACATTCATTTTGATATATTTTTATTAATTTTTAATTTTTTATTTATTTTTAATGCCCCCGAAATCGCTGTTTTGCGCGGGTAACATGCTAGTATATAAATACTAGTTTAAAAACCCGTGTAACCCCGGGTATATTTTAAAGAACTTATTTTGTAAGAAGTTATATGCATAAATAAAGTAAGAAAAACACTGATCGTAAACAGGTTCTGTTAATATATGAAAGAAATAATCAGATAATAGGTGAATTATTAGATAAGCATTTGAGTTTGTAACAATTAAATAAATAAACGTCTTACTTTTAACGCAAGTCTGTGGTTTGAAACACTTGAGAACTTCAATCAATTGCTTGATCAATATATCTCAACATTATCGGGACTCCTACTTTTAACGCAAGTGTGTGGTTTGGAACACCTGAGAAATTCAATCAATTGACTATCTCTGTTGAGAAAATGGATTGATCTATGACGGCGCTACGTCCAGTTTTATTTATGCTGTCGCAACTTAAGTGGGTCATTTGGAAATTTCTCCAACAAATGATCTTTTATAGTGTCAACAACTTCATTTGTTGGAGCAAGAATGACCTTTTCTTGGAAGTATGATAGATCATTTATATTATCCAAAATGTTTAGATAAGTAAAAACGCCCTAATTTTTTAAAACCCTATATAAGCATATATAAAAAAGCCCTAATTTTTTAAAACTATTCATTATGAAAAAACACCTAATACAAATCATGCAGAGTATGTGCATCGCATCGAGAGGTTAGGGTTGATGATAAAGATGGAGTTAAATATATGATTTCAATTCAAAAATCGTAACTTATTTTTAGAGATGATTGTTTGAATGTGTCAACATTAATTGCTCAATTGAAACCGGTGATGTTTTTGAAAAAAATTGAATAGAAACTGCTTGACTTTTTGTGGTTTAGAAGGATTTAGATTAATGGAGGAATTGTAACTAATAGATGTTATTGAAATCATTGGAATTGTTTTAGGAATGTTTTTATGACATTAATGCATTCGAAACTGTTTGTTGGAGAATTGTAGAATTGTACTTAGGGCATCAACTATGGTGGTTTATGAAAAGGTTTATAAAATTGAGGTGAGTTATTTTGCATACTAGTTTCTCCATGCATACCAAGGGACAAATCTTGACCATTCATTTCATCAGATTAAAAAGACATGATTTAAGATTAAAAAAAACATGGAGGGACCAAAAGTGTAAATTTACTAAAACTCACACTACCACTCCCTCATTAACCCAAATTGCAATTAATTGATTTTTTTGACATTTTGTACGTATTTTTACGTTTTTTATGTTCTTATACGTTTTTATACGTTTTCGGCCGTTTTTTTACGTTTTCGTCCGTTTTTTAATGTTTTCGTCAGTTATTTTACGTTTTCCTCCGTTATTTTACGTTTTCGTCATATTTTTTTACGTTTTCGTCCATTTTTTTAACGTTTTCGTCAGTTATTTCACGTTTTCGTCTTTTTTACACGTTTCATCCGTTTTTTTACGTTTTCGTCAGTTTTTTACGTTTTCGTCAGTTTTTTTTGGGTTTCGTTCGTTTTTTTACGTTTTTGTCAGTTTTTTTACGTGTTCGTCTAATTTTTTACATTTCCGTCCGTTTTTTTATGTTTTCGCCTGTTTTTTTTACGTTTTCGGATGTTTTTTACGTTTTCGTCTTTTTTTTACGTTTTCGTTTTTTTTTTACGTTTTCGTCCATTTTTTTACATTTTCGTCTGTTTGTTAACGTTTTCGTCAGTTATTTTACGTTTTCGTCTGTTTTTTTACGTTTTCGTTCGTTTTTTACGTTTGTTCGTTTTTTACGTTTTCGTTAGTTATTTTATGTTTTCGTCTGTTTTTTTACGTTTTCGTCTGTTTTTTTACGTTTCATCCGTTATTTTACGTCTTCGTCAGTTTTTTTACGTTTTCGTCCGTTTTTTTAACGTTTTCATCAGTTATTTCACGTTTTCGTCTTTTTTTTTACGTTTTCGTCCTTTAATACGTTTTCATCAGTTTTTTACGTTTTCATCAGTTTTTTACGTGTTCGTCTAATTTTTTACATTTTCGTTCGTTTTTTTTATGTTTACGTTTGTTTTTTTTACGTTTTCGTCTGTTTTTTTACGTTTTCTTCTTTTTTTACGTTTTCGTTTGTTTATTTACGTTTTCGTCCATTTTTTTACGTTTTCGTCCGTTTTTAACGTTTTCGTCAGTTATTTTACGTTTTTGTTTGTTTTTTTACGTATTCGTCCGTTTTTTACGTTTTCGTCAGTTATTTTACGTTTTCGTCTTTTTTTCGTTTTTCATCTTTTTTTACGTTTCCTCCGTTTTTATGTTTTTGTCTGTTTTTTACATTTTTTGATATTTTCTTACGTTTTCGCACGTTTTTTTACATTATCATACGTTTTCGTTCGATTTCGCACGTTTTCGTTCGTTTTTGCACGTTTTCTTACGTTTTCGCACGTCTGCTTACGTTTTCACACTCTTTCGTCTGCATTCGCGCATTTTCGTAAGCTTTCCCGCGTTTTCGTCAGCTTTCCCGCGTTTTCTTCAGCTCTCGCGCGTTTTCGTCAGCTCTCGCGCGTTTTCACCAGCTCTCGCGCGTTTATGCCAGCTCTCGCGCGTTTTCGTCAGCTCTCGCGCGTTTTCGTCTGCTTTCGCACGCTACCCGTTTTCGTACACTTTCGCCCGATTTCCCACGCTTTCTCCAATTTCGCACGCTTTCGTCTACTTTCGCACGTTTTCTTACAATTCCGCATGTTTTTGTACGTTTTCGTTTGTTCTCGCACGTTTTCATTCGTTTTCGCACGTTTTCTTTTGTTTTCGCACGTTCTCGTCCGTTTTCATATGTTTTCGTCCGTTTTCGGTCGTTTTTAGACGTATCCATCCGTTTTCATATATTTCAATCTGTTTTCTTACGTTTTCGTCGGTTTTTGTCCGTTTTCGCACATTTTTGTCTATTTTCGTCCATTTTTGCACGTTTTTGTCCGTTTTCAGATGGTTTCTTCTGTTTCATACGTTATCTATCACTGATATTATGCCAAAAACCTTAAAACCCTAAC
>BQNB010166095.1:0-14148 GCA_026074375.1 Tanacetum coccineum | reverse complement strand
TATGTCTAAGAACCCGTACTTCTCTACATAGTGGCTAAAAGCATATGATCAGAGGCGGCGGGTCTTTTTTGGCAAAGATTGCTATATTTTTATGAGAATGCCCGTATATTGGCGGGGTAACCTGTTGAGGTTGCAGCCATTGCGAGTGAATATTTTTGAGCCCACGTCGCGCTTTTTGGACTATGAGAAAGGCCATATCTTGGCGGGGCGTTTACACTAATGCAGCCATGGTGGTAAAACATTCTTCATCTTCGTAACCCAACTGCGCAAGATATGGAAATCCTAGTTAAGACATGTTTGATGCCCCTTGCCCTTAAGACTCAGAATGATAGTTTCGCATTTGTACATGAACTTAAGCAAGAAAAGCATGTAGATATAAAGTACGTTGAATCTCTTGAAGATAAACTTGATGAACTTGAATCTAATAAGGCAGAATGTGTGTCTAAAGATGTTATGTGTTCTTATTTGCAATCTTCATCTGATTTAGATGAGATCACTGAATTACAATGCTTATATCTTCATAAAGTCAGGGAATGTGACTGTCTTGCACAAAAGCTTTCTGAACAAACTGAATTTGTAAGTAAATAGATTTACACTAAGCTTTTATGAAGTTTTGCTAAATTAGAAAAACACTCAATTTCTCTTGAAATCGCTTTACAACACTGTCAAGAACAACTGAAAAATGACACAGTTTGCAAAGAAAAGGCGTCAAAAGTCAGTTTCAAAAACTAATGAGTCAAAGGGTTTATCAAAACCAGTCACTCTACAGAATTTGCCTCAAACATCAACACAAGTTGTAAGTAACATAAATGTGATTAAACCAAGCATGTATCAAATTGCATGTAGTACCACACAAACTAGAGCACCTTAGTTGACTCAGACTTCTAGGAATACTAATCCTTGCGTATCTACATCTACAGGAGTAGCTCACAAAACTAATGTTAGCAGACCACTAGGAGCAATCAAATGAAAGATAAGGTCGTGCCAAACATTAGTCAAGTGAAGTTTAAGAAGACTGAAGTCGAAGAACACCCTAGGATTTCTAGTATTTCTAATAAAACAAAGTCTGTAACTGCGTGTAATGACAGTTTAAATTCCAAAACTTCAAATGTTAATGTTGTTTATGCTACTTGTGGAAAATATGTGTTCAATTCGAATCATGATGCTTGTGTATCTAAGTATTTGAATGACGTAAATGCTAAAACTAAGAAGCATAAAGTAGTGCCTATTAGTACTAGGAAACCTAAAAGTCAAGCGAACAAATCCGTTGCAACATACTGTAAGAAAACAGTTGCATTAGAATCCACTATCACAAATTCTAAGAGTTACTATAGGATGTTGTATGAGAAAACTAATAAGGCATGGAAATGGTGGATAGAGCAACAATGCCCATCAGGATATAAATGGGTTCCTAAGACAAAAAAGAAATGGGTGCCTAAAGTTAGGAATGAGAATTTGCAAAAGAGAGTTAGTTTCGCTATAGATAATGCATCTAGGATAACTAATGTCTTGAAACTCATAAATACTTTAGGATCCAATTTCTCATGTATTCCATCATCCTCTAATTCTCTTGCAGATTGTACAACTCATCCTAGTCATTATTGACTCTGGTTGCACAAAGCACATGATGGGTGATCTATCGCTTCTGTGCAACTTTATTGAAAAATATCTGGGTACCGTTTGTTTTGGCAATGATCAATTTGCTCCAATTCTTGGTTATGGAGATTTGGTTTAAGGAAATATTATGATTAATAGGGTTTACTATGTTGAAGGTCTCAATCACAATCTTTTCTTGGTTGGTCAATTCTGTGATGCGGATTTGGAGGTTGCATTTCGGAAATCTACGTGTTTTGTTAGAGATCTTCAGGGAAACGACTTACTAACCGGTAATCGTGGAACTGATCTCTATACAATTTCTCTTCAAGAAATAACTTCATCAACTCCAATCTGTCTCATGGCCAAAGCATCCCCAACTCAAGCATGGTTATGGCATCGAAGACTTTCTCATCTCAACTTCGACTACATCAACTTGCTTTCAAAGAAAGATGTTGTGATTGGTTTACCAAAACTGAAGTATGTCAAGGATCAACTATGTTCCTCTTGTGAAGTGAGTAAAGCAAAACGAAGTTCATTCAAGTCAAAGACTGTTCCAAGTTCAAAAGGACGGTTAAATTTGCTTCATATGGACTTATGTGGTCCAATGCGGGTTGCTAGCATAAATGGGAAGAGATATATTCTGGTAATTGTCGATGACTACTCCAGATATACTTGGACACTCTTTCTACGTTCCAAGGATGAAACACCAGAAGTTTTAAAAGACTTTCTCACGATGATACAAAGAAATCTTCAAGCCCCTGTAATTTCTGTTCGCACTGACAGAGGCACTGAGTTCTTAAACAAGACACTTAATGCATTCTTTAAAGAAGAAGGAATTGAGCATCAAACTTCTACACCTCGAACACCTGAACAGAACGGCGTTGTCGAAAGACGAAACCGCACTCTCGTTGAGGCTGCTCGAACGATGCTTTCAGCTTCTAAACTTCCTTTATTCTTTTGGGCTGAAGCAATTGCAACCGCATGCTATAACTCAAGAAAAAACAGATCAATCATCATCCCAACTCATGAGAAAATGGCATATCACATCATTAATGACAGAAAACCCTCAATCAAACACCTTCACATCTTTGGTTGCACTTGTTACTTAACAAGAGATGGTGAAAATTTGGATAAGATGAAAGAAAAAGGGGATTCGTGCATTTTGGTGGGATACTCCACTCAATCAAAGGGATATCGTGTCTACAACAAGAGAACAAGGTTGATAGTTGAATCCATCCATCTCAGATTTGATGAGATCAAAGAGATATCTGAGACGTCTGTTGCTAATGACACTTCAGGCCTCGTTCCCCAACGACAAACGGCGTCAGATTATGACAACCCTGACCCCGCACCAGAACTACAAAATGTTTTTCCTTCAGCAGATACAACAGTTCCATCACAACAGGAGTTGGATCTTCTTTTTGGTCCTTTGTACGATGAATTTTTCAATGATGGTACTTCACGTGTCAACAAGTCTTCTTCTCCCACCGATAATTCTGCTCCACAAGACACAAACCCTTCAACGAACATTCACCCTACATCAGAACCGACAACTCCTACAAATGTTCATGCTGAGGAAAACAACGATGATCAAGCAGAATTTACCAATCCTTTTTGTACACCGGTACAAGAAGCGGCTGAGTCTTCCTCACGCAATCTTGGTAATTCAAATGTGCATACCTTCAATCAACCTCAACATTCAGAATACCGATGGACAAAAGATCACCCGTTAACTCAAGTTCGTGGAAATCCATCCAAGCCAGTGCAAACAAGACGACAACTTGCAACAGATCCTGAAATGTGTATGTTCGCACTCACCGTGAGTATCGTTGAACCGAAAAACATTAAGGAAGCAATGGCTGATTCTGCATGGATAGAAGCAATGCAGGAAGAACTTCATCAGTTTGATAGACTACAAGTCTGGGAACTCGTTGACAAACCTTTTGGCAAGAACGTAATCAAGCTAAAGTGGTTATGGAAAAACAAAAAGGATGAAGACCAAACTGTAATTCGCACACAGCCACTCTTGTAGCAAAGGTTATGCTCCGGAAAGGGTATTTGATTGAAGAATCATTTGCTCCAGTTGCTCGCTTGGAGGCTGTCAGGATTTTTGTCGCATATGCTGCACACAAGTCTTTTCCAATTTATCAAATGGACGTGAAAACGACATTTCTTAATGGTTCATAAGGAGTATGTTTTATGTTGCACAACCAACGATACATTTGATCCTGATCATCCAACAAAGTTTACCGTCTACGGAAAGCTCTATATTGATTGAAATAACCTCCCGAGAGCCTGTATATGAACTCTCAAAATTCCTGATTTTCCAAAGTTTCACTAAATGTATCATTACCCGACATATTCATGATAAAATACGGGGAGGACAATCTACTTGTGCAGATTTAACGAGTTGAGACAATATTTTTGGTTCCACGCAAAACCCTAAATTTGTCAAAACGTTTTGAAAAACTAATGCACGTAGATTTGAGATTCCTTAATGGGGAAATGAAAATTCTTTTAAGGACTTCCAATCCACCAATCCCCACGAGTAATTTTAACCAATCAGGCCCAAGTACACCTTAGAGATTCTGAAAAAACATGTGTATGGAAAAAGGACAAACATTGTACACCAATGGCTACGAAACCTAAATAGATTCGACGAAAGTGTGAACCCGTAGACCAATACTGACTATCATAGAAAATCGTGGTCACTCCTGTAATCAACATCTTGACAGACATAGTGCAAGCAGTATGTTATTGTGCAAGGTATCAAGCAAGACCGACTGAAAAACACCTCAAAGAGGTTAAAAGGATCTTTAATACTTAAGAGTACCATTCAACATGGGACCTGGAATCCGAAGGGTTCTGAGGAATTGACTTAACATCTTTTTCAATGCCGACATGCCGGTTGCTTGATACTCGCAAAAGCACGTCTGGAGGAATACAGTTCCTAGTTGATAAGTTAGTTAGTTGGATGTCAAAGAAGCAGGACTGCACTGCAAATTGTCATTAGCAGAAGGCTGAATACGTGCGTTATCTGCAAGTTGCCTCAAGTAATGTGATGCGACACAGCTTCAAGATTTAAGGCTTCAACTACAACAAAATACCGTTGTAATGTACTCTCATTCACCATATGCAATTATCATGCAACCCCGTGCAGCACTCCCCAAGTACCAATCATATCCATACTCCGGTATCACTTCACAAAGGAACAGTTGAAATAGGTATAAATTGAATTGTACTTTGTCAGAACGAATACCAATTGGCTGACATGGTTTACTAAAGCACTTCCCGAAGAAAGGTTTCAGTATCTCGTCAGACGCATTGGTATGAGAATGTTAAGAACCCAGCTAACTGGATGTTCTTGACAAAAGAATCTCTTTATCTTTCATCAACATCAACGTGTTACAATATTTTTTGACAAAAGAAAAATACAAAAAATATAAAATTTCAAAAAGAAAATACAAAAAAAAAAAAAATCAGAAAATGTTTCAAAAAATATTCTTCTCGACATGTCTCTTGGAATCGATAACATCTACGTACCTAGAAATGTTGATTAACATCGACACGGGCGTGTAGATGAAGTTCGAACAGGAGTTTCAAATGCTTTCAAAACATGTCATTTCTAATTTTTCTTAAAGGCTTATGTGCAAATATCAGTACGTAACCCGGACTTCAAATAAAGGAAAGTTTATCCATAAAGATAAATTATCCTAACAATGAAAAATTCAACTTTTCTCGGTCTTGAGCTGTTCTTACAAGACATTCAAAGTTTTAAGCTCACGAAAAAGGATAGTGTACGCATAAGTGCGCTTACCCTTACCGTTAGAAGAGAAGTCCTCTAACATCTGGTTTTTCAAAAAGTTGAACACAATTTTTCAAGAAATTCTCGATGACAATTCATAATCTTTCAAAATTGTGTGTTCAACACTCCATCCCTCACAATGTTTTCAAAAGACAACAATTTTTCAATTGGTCCTATTTTTGAAGGGGAATTTTTCGAAAAACAAAGTTTTAATGTTCTTGGGGGGGGGGGGGGGGTGGGGGGGGGGGGGGGGGGGGGGGGGGGGATACAACAACAAACGACGTAAACATAAACATTCTTAGTATTCAAAACAGTATCAAATTTCCAAACATAAACATTCAACTAAAAAATAATATTTTCTCCCACAGAATTTTCAAGACATAATTTAATCACAAGGTATTTACAAAAACTAAGGTGTTAATTATTAAAATAAGGGGAGAAAATGTAATTAAAATATGACTAATTGACTCAACGTTGCTGAAAAGGTTTTATGGTTCGATCTTATACCCAACAACATCTTAATTTCACGACGATTCTGAAGTCATAAGGTGGTTAGGTTAGGAATCAATCCTATGATCCAACCAGAACCGGAGGATCTACCCAAGGATAATCCATAGTTAGAAATAGCAGTCCTTAGGTATGATTGGAGATGAATGTGTATAAGGGAAGAATGCCGACTAAGATTAGCTAACACTGGAACAATCACAACTAAGTGTTAGTATGACGTCTTGGTAAGCATTGAGGGGTTTAAGAATTAAAAAAGAAATGTAGGGATAAAAGGGTGTAAAAAAGAAGCCCTCCACACAACTTAGGCAGAAACCGGGTCAAAACTATGCTGTCAGAATCAGAATGTATTGCTGACATGATAGACGAACATCAGGACCCAGGTGATGCAATGCCACAACCCTTCCCACCATTCAGTTCTCTAAAAAGAAACTGTCTCATTTGTCACGGAATACACTCGACTGACAATTGACTTTCTCACTCCGAGGTTAGTTAATATTGAATAGGTGGCAATCTCTCCAGCCTCCGATTACTAAAACCAAAATGCACAGTATCGAGTCTAGAGCCAAAGAGAATAATCAAATAAATCTCAATTAGGAACACTCCATAAAAACCATTGTCGAACATTCATTAAGTTCACAACTGTTGAAAACAAAGAGTCCCTACGCATTATCCTTGTGAATTCTGCCAGACATTCAAGTGATGCTTTTTAGTATTCATAATGACGAATGGAAATCCTTCCAGTGTCATCATCAAACGGCACTGCGGTAGGTGACTTGCGAGATTCTACATGATTCAAGCTTGTGTCAACTGGATATTGATAAAGGTCCAGTAAATGAATTAACGGCTTAATCAGAAAGATAGTAACTATCTGATTCACTCTTACCGTGTTGTCTGCTTTGAGACGTTCCGGTAATAAACAAGCAAGATGGAAATCTACTACATCAATTCTAAAGACCCTACGCTTTGAGCTGGAAACCCTGTCAAGGAGATTCTTTGAATCTACCTGATCACAGGTACAGTATTTATACTGTAAAACGGTCCTACAGAACCGGAGGTTAATCTAACCAAATCCGGACGAATGACAAAGCCATATTCGTCCACCCGCTTTATTGCTAACTGTTTTATTTCAGGATACATAAAGATGGAGATGGTGAATGCTCATCCACTGAGTCGAATTCATTACCACATGCTCATGCTCAAACTACAAAGACATACTATAAGCATCAAGATTCAAGAATCATGAAAGCTCAAGAATTAAAGACAAAGACTTCCGCACAAACTCTGATATACAAGATCTTCCTTCAAAGATATCAAGTCTATCAAGGGAGATTGTTAGCAAGCTTTCAAAATGATGCAAAGTATGAGCATGTTGGTCAAGACACAAGATCGCAAGGTGGCAAAGATGATCAAGACAAGCAAGGAAAAGATTTAAAGATCTCGAACATAAAGACAATGACAAAGGCTCAAGATCAAAGATCACAAAGCATGAAGGAACAAGCCTACAACGTAAACAGAGACAAAGATCACAAGAGCTCAACGACAAAAGCAATCTCATTGATCTCACGAAGGAGTGTCACAATGAACTCACTTCGGGGGAGATTGTTAGCCTCAAAATATTGAGTCGAACAATGGAAGTTCGTTCATAATTATATTAGGTCGCTCGGTCACTAAATTAATATACTTTTAATTAGGCCTAGAAACGGTAAACGGGCTTTATTTTAATCTAATCGGTCTCGTGTATCGTGCAAAGCCCAAGTAAAACCGAGCCCGCCCGTAGAAATGTTTTTTTTTAAACTAAAAGGCATGCAAGCCTATAAATACACCTCACCAAGGAAGGTGAGGTGGTTGGTTCATTTGTAACATTTCAAGTTAATCATCCATTTTCCATTTTTCTCTCTAACCTTCTCTCTCTAGATTCTCTCTCTACATTCTTCATAATCTTCTTGTTAATCTTATTGAAGTGAAGTGATTAAGGGTTACCGACATAATCTGACGCCTTTTGTCCTTGAGGAACGAGGCCTGAAGAGACATTTTCAACAAACATCTCTTGTCGTTGTAGTGCGAGGTCTGAACTGTTGTGATCAGACATCATTTCTTTGATTTCATCAAACTTGATATGAATGGACTCAACTATTAAGCGTGTTCTCTTGTTGTAAACACGCTTATACCTCGACTGAGTAGAATATCCCATCCAATGACACATGGAACCCCTTTTTTCCTTTCATCTTATCCAATTTTCCCCACTCTATTTTATGTAACAAATGACAACAAAGATTTGAAGATGTTTATTGAAGGATTCCTGTCATTTTTATGATGTGATATGCCGTCTTTTCATGATGGATAAGAAAGATTGATCTGTTTCTGAGTATAGCATGCGGTGTAAATGATTCAGCCAAAATATAATGGAAGCTTAAAGCAGAAAGCACTCGTTCGAGCAGCCTTAACAAGAGAACGGGTTCCGTCTCTCGAACAACGCCGTTTCTGTCAGGTGTTTTCGAGGAGTGAAGTTTGATGTTCAATGCTTCTTCTTTGAAATAATCATGGAGTGTCTTGTTCAAGACTCCGTGCCTCTGTCAGTACGGACAGTAATAACTTGAGCTTAAGATTTGCTTAATCACGTGAGAAAGTCTTTAAGAAACATCTGGTGTTTCATCTTGGATCGTATAAAAAGAGTCAAGTGTATCTGATAGTCATCAACAATCACCAAATATACTTCCTACCCATTTTATGCTTGCCACGCGCTTGGGACCACACAAGTCCATGTTGAAGCAAATTTAGCCTTCCTTGGAACTAGGAAACTGCTTTTGTCTTAAATGAACTTCTTTTTGCTTTACTCATTTCACAAGACAACCAAGTTTAACCTTGACAGTTTTTCAACTTAGGTAAGCCATTCATACATCTTCTTTGAGAGTAGGTGAATGTAATCAAAAGAAAAACATGAAAAGCTCTTCGATGCCATAACCATGCTTGAGTTGGTGAAGCTTTAGCCATGAAACATATTGGAGTTGATGAAGTTGTTTCTTGAAGAGACATTGTGTAGAGATTAGATCCACAACTACTAGTTAGTAAATCGTTTCCCTAAAGATCTCTCACAAAACAAGTAGATTTCCTGAAAGCAACCTCCAAATCAGCATCACAGAATTGACCAACTGAGAAAAGATTGTGATTGAGGCCTTCGACGTAATAAACCCGTTTGATCGTGACATTCCCTTGAATCAGATCTCCATAACCAAGAATTAGAGCAAACTGATCATTTCCAAAATGAACAGTACCTAGAAATTTCTCCACAAAATTACACAACAGCTTGAGATTCCGGTCATTTGCTGAGCATCCAAATCAACAATGAATGGATGATTTTACAATCTGCAAGAGAATTAAGGGACATGGAACATTGACAAATTGGATCCTAAGGAATTTGATATCTTATAAGACATTAGTTATCCTAGAGACAATGGTCTATAGTAGACTAATACTTGTTTGATTCATCATCTTCCTAATCTTAGGCATCCATATCTTTTTGGTCCTAGTGGCTTTTTTGGTCCCGATGTATACCTGAATGGACTCTCTTTAGTATATCCACCCTTTCCATTCCTGATTTTGTAATTCTCATACAACTCCTTATAGTAACTCTTAGATTTCTGAATAGTGGTATCTGAAGCAACTATTTTCTTATGGGGTATTGCAACAGTTGTTCGTTTTCTCTTGGGTTTACTAGCACTAATAGGCACTACATAGGCTTCTTAGTTCTATCATCACTCTTGCAAGTATCGAGAAACACAAGCATGCAATGATTAAATTAAACACACATGTTCCACATTAAGCACAAACAACATTTTCTTTCGAAGTTTCTGAGTTTTGAGATTGTCATTACACGTAGTTACAGACTTGTTTCTTAGAAATACAAAAATCTATGTATGGTCTTCTACTTCCTTCTTTTGAAACTTCACTTGACTATTGTTTGGCATGACCTTATCTTTAACTTGATCGACTTAAGCTTGTCTTGCTAACACTTATAAGTAAGAATTACTCCTGAAGATTTAGACATGTAGAATAGTATTCCTAGAAGCATGAGCACTGTGGTGTTCTAGTTTGTGGATGTGGTGGAGCAATAATATACATTCCTGGTTTAAGCACATTTGTGTTTCGAACCACTTGGTTTCTATTCTGAGGCAAATTCTATTGAGTGACTGGTTTAAATAAACCATCCGACGCATTAGTTTTATTAACCGACTGATTCGTTTGAAAACTTCTCATTTCAGGAGAATTTGAAAAAGGAGTCGATTTTCCTAAAACTGATGGTTTGAATCCTTGAGCATTTTAGTTGTCGACACCACAATGGATTATCAAACTAAAGTTTCCACAGACTTTCCTTTTGTAACCTCAGAAATAGTTTTTTAACTCATTTATCACCATGTTCTTGTCTTGCATTTGAGCTTTCAAATCTTGTATTTCATGATATTGTTCACGTTCTTTTCGAAATACATTTGAAGCATTTTCTTTGCAAACTGGGTTGTTTTTCATCTGTTCTTTACAATGTTGTAAAGAAAGTTCAAGAGAAATCGAGTGTTTTTCAAGTTTAGCATAACTCTTTAAAAGCTTATTATGAACTTCGTTATTAACAAATTCAGTTTGTTTTCTAAAGATTTAAGTGCAAGACATACACATTCCTCTGACTTTATGAAGATACAAGCATTGTAATTCAGTATAAGCATTTAAATCAGACAGAGAATGCAAATACGAACATGTAACATCTTTAGACACACACTCTTCGAGAAGTAGATCATAAATGTTTGAAAAATCAGCCTTTTCAGATTCAAGTTCGTCAACCTCTTTTTCAAGGGATTTAACGTACTCATAATCTTCATGCATTTCCGTTTTAAGTTCATGTTCAAAGCGAAAACTATCATTTTGACTTTTTATGGAAAGATGCATTAATAAGGTTTTTATCAAAAGTTCCATATCATGAGCAGTTGGCACCCGAAAATAATCACTAGTATGTTTAAACCAAGTTTGATCAACAATTTCCCTAAATTGATTGATGTTAAATGTCATTTCGTTAAAAACTTGTCTACTTTTACTAATGGATTTTGAAACGGGTAGAAAGGCAACGTTTTTAGCAATGTTTGGTTTTGTTCTAACAAACGGTTTTCTCCACATTGTCTTCCTAACTTCTTTTGCGCGTTCCAACTGATAAAGATACTCCAGTGAGGGTCCTTTAAAAATTTCATAAAGACTATTCTGATTAGTGTAATCATATGGTTTCACTTTGTCTTTATTCAATTTTGATCTACTCTCATTTTCAAGAGTCATGGTCTCTTCCCTTTCAGGGGCAAATCTGTTTGCATGATCAGAATTATCATATGGGATCTCATACAAATAAGGCTTTTCAGATTGAGCTTTCTTGAGGTACCTTGGATTGGCAAAGGTTAGTCTACCATTATATGTCGCGCATTTAGGTGCTAACATATGAATGGTCTGAATTGACTGATTACGAGTATAAACAATTTCGTTCAAAAACTTTAACTGTTTGTCCATTTCAATGATCTTGTCAATATCTTTTTCTTCTTTAACCTTTAAATCCGAAATGACCTTTGTATTCTCTTTGAGATAACCTTCCAGTTGTGACTTAGTTAAAAGACTCTTTTTGACTAAATCATCGTGTTTCTGATCAAGAACTGAAATTTCATAGGCTTTTGTCTTTAAACCTTCTTTAATTTCAATGTCTTTTAAAGCTAATAGTCCTAGAGTTTCATTTAACTTTGTTTGAAGAATCTCATAATCAATCGTCCGGTCATTAAAGGCTTTGTACTTCTCAAACTCATTCTGTTTGTTCTGAAGTGCAATCAGACAACTATCCCGACAACTAATAGCCTCCCCCAGAGCACTATTGGTTTCATCAAGGTTAGTTTTGCACTTTTCCAATTCTTGAGTCAATGATGCGTTTGCTTTCTTTAATTGCTTTAAAATCATTTTGTTTTCCTCCGTATCCAGAGTTAAATTAGCAATTAAATTAGCAAGCGCATCACGCTCATCAACACATTCTACAGCATTTTGATCAACCTGGAATTATTATTAGACATAAATTTGTGAAACAGAGTGACATTGCCTATCAGTCCTCTCCCAAAACTATGTTCGTTAATGATTCAGGTTGCTCATATGTCGTCTTCACATTGTCATACACATTACTTTCATCATGATTTGTACCTGTTCCAATGGCTTGATTTTAGTAGAAACTGATTCTAGGTGAGACCTCCTGAATCTTTGCCATGTAGCTGTAATGTGCTTCCAATTCCTGTTCATCAATCTCTTCATCCGTGTCCTCTAGCCAATCAGCTTGCTCAGCTTGCAGAGGAACACCTTGTTCAGCTTGTTTGCACATCATCATCTTTTCCTTGTGATACGCATAGTCTTTAACCCGCTTTGGCTTCCTGCATTCCTTTGCATAGTGCCCATGTCCGTTGCAGTTAAAGCACTATATCCCAGTCTGTTGCACTACCTGACTGCCTACTGTTTCCCTAGCCCCAGCAACTGTCATTGTCCTTTGATTCCCAAACTGCCTTGACTGATTGTCATTGTTATACCTTGGTGTGGTATCTTTAGTCTTGTTCCTGGAGTTTGAAGAAGTTCGAAGGTTGTTGTTGGTAGGTTTGTAGAGCTTCTTGAAATACTTTGCAAGGAGTGCCAAATTCTTTTGCATGTCCTTATCCCTTTGAGCTTGTTCAGGATCACTATCTTCTTCAGATACTGACTCAGATTGAGGTGTAACTTGTTTGGCGATCTCTTTGCGTTTGTGTTTGGTAGATGCACTTGGTCTTGTAGAAGATGATGTTGCATTAGATCTTTAAGGTTTTGGTGCTTGATAGTAATTATCTGAATATGGTTGAGTAGCCGTAAGAAGTGCTAATAGATTTGCACTTTTGGCTATTCTCTCAGCACGGATATCATTGACTTCATTTTGATGCTGCTTTAGAATGTCAAAAAGTGTGTGATATGAGATGGTGTCTATTTCTTTTGATTGCTTGATAACCGTCACAAATCTTGACCATTCTCGTTGAAGTTGTTGAAGAAATTGAACGTTCACTTGCATTGTAGTAACTTGCAAGTTGTTCCTTGTCAACTCATTCATCAGTTTATAAAACCGTAAGTAATACGACTCCATTGATTCTCTATCTCGAGAAGTAAACTTCCCAAATTCCCAGAACAGGTTGGTCTTTACATCTTGTACGTTCAATGATTCACCCTGTTGTAGCCTTTCAATGGCTATCCACATCTCATTCGCTGTTTTACAAGCATCAACAGTGGAATAGATATCATCTCCGATACCAGTTAAAAGCAAGAAAATTGCTTCTTTTTAAGACAGAAAGTGTTCTTTGTTCTCTGAAGTCATGTTCAATACTGTTTCAATTGTTGTATGTTGTTATATTGCATGATTACCTTCCGTTGCAGCAACCGCTTGAACTAGTTTGAATAAGTACACTTGTTGGCACGTAGGGACCATTTAGTATGCATTTTTTCAGTCCCGCACCATTATTTTTTGTGTCAATGTATAGTAGAAAACGTGATCTCCAGTGTGAATATCTTCATGGTCCAAGCATTGGTGGACGATCTTTCGAACCAGCTGCCATGATATTATTGTGCATTTGACTATCTGTCGAGGATGTACTGACTGGAGTAGACATGATGAATAAATGGATATTAACTATGAAGTGTGAAAGATTTTGTTGGATCTTAAGTGGATATGATGTGATTGAAATTGTGGTTGTATGCAATTCACGTTAACGGGATTTTACAAGATCACTAGATAACCGTGAATGAATGATCGTTGGTAGTTAATGGTTTGTTTGTTGTGAATGATTTGTGCAGTTTAAGTCATTCTCGATGGTTTTAGTTTTGGTTTGTTTGGAATTCGGCGCAGTTGGATTATGAATTTTTTTTTTACCCTATTACCAAAATCTAAATTTGGTGTAAAAATAAGCTAAAAAGGCTATAGAAAAAAATTATATTTTACTTAATTTTTCCCGAAAAAAGTGTCGCTAAAAGGTGTCGACCGAAAATCGCTGCCCTAATAAAATACACAAACCGCTGTTTGGCAACTCGCCGTTTAGCAACTCGCCGTTTTAGCAACTCGCCGTTTTAGAAACTCGCCGTTTTAGCAACTCACCGTTTTTAGCAACTCGCTGTTTTTAGCAACTCGCTGTTGACCAGGTCAAACCGCCGTTGACTATTTCCTTAAATCGTGG
>BQNB010166093.1:0-14149 GCA_026074375.1 Tanacetum coccineum | reverse complement strand
GGTTAGAAGTGGAAGTGTGAGTGTTTGGCTTGCGGGTTGTAACCCGAACAAGAGAGAGGAGAGGGTTGAGGTGTGTAAGTGTTAACAAGAGTGTTTAAATGGTGAGTGTACATGAATATTTATAGGCAAGAAGTCCTAGTTAGCTTTCCTAGTCCATTCTCCAAACGAATCGTGCCCTAGGGGCGGTTTTCAAAGGTTTTAGTTAATCTCACATGGTTTTTGCTAAACCACCATAAGTACAAGTATTAATGAGTTAGAAGTGTACAAGATTTTGCTTAGCTAGAAAATCTTATGACTTGGTGTGTGGTCTCCTTGTTAACCGCGACTTACATGACCAAGGGGAGCAAAGTGGGTATTAACCATGGGGTAAAGGACTTATAGGAGACCATTAGGACATGTCTTAATGACTTAGGAGATGTACATGTACCCTTAAGTATTATTAGGGAGATTTTGCTTGCAAATAAATCACCAAGGACGATTTTATGCAAGTTTACTTGTCACATTTGGCATTTAAGTGATATAAACACGAGACTTGATTAAGTTTTGTGTTTAGGCTTTTAAAGTGGGTATTAGTTTGAGTCCAGGTAAGTCTAGGTATTTCCGGGGTGCGTCCAAATGTATTTTATCGCGAAACGTAACCCCTTTACGTGACCAATAAAAATAAAATACTCAAAGTACAATAATTATTCTCAAAATAATTATTCCTTACTTGGTTGATGTAAACCTTAATTTATTTGGTGACCGTTCACATTCATTGATTATTTCTAGTCTACGCGGTTTAGCTCAAAAGTAAATATTAAGAGTAAACGCGTATCGGACTTAAATAAATAGTGATCATTAATATAGTCGTACAATGACACGAAAATGAGAAATGTTACAGTACCTAGTAGTTCTTGTCACCTGAGAGGGCCATCAAAGCTGGAATTAAACCAATGTTTCTGGCAACAGTTTGGCTCTGTGTAACCATTGGCCCAATGATGGTGTGGGGTTTGGTTTCTTTGAGTCTCCCCACTTACATCCTCCTTTATATCTTGCTCCACCGGTATAAAGAAGAGTAGCTTAAATCGACCATTTTTAGTTGGCATATACAGCAAAATAATGTGGTAGAATATACAGATATGAATTTGAAACCGTAATTTACACCCGTTTGACATATATTAGGCCTCTTGGATCGGTTGTGGCTGAGGAGCGAATCAGACCCCTGACACCGTGGTTTGTAGCCATGTGCTCTAATCCTTTAAGCTACATGCGTCACTCTGTCTCCAATGGATCTGTTCAAAAACGAAGTAAAAAGTAGCATGGACTATATATCACTCTAATTGCACATAAAAATTAGTTAACAATATCAAAAGCATCAAGAGTGCACCACGTAGTCAGGCTGCTCTAAATACGACCTGTTATCATCACTATGCTGCCTGATACTTGCACCTTTGGTCCAACTGCAAGTTTGACATATATTCAGGAAACTTAAATCGAAGAAATATAATGTAACGATACTTTATATTGATTAATTTTCTTGTAGCGATTGTTATACAATGTAAGACTTGCTAAGCATCAAAAAATGATGTCAGCATGAAAAGGAAGAATGAACATAATACTGAACTTCCACGCGTTAACATCATCTAGTCAGAGATATTAGTGAACATAACACTGAGCTATTGTAATACTATGCATATAACCACAATGGTAAATGGCCTATGAAGCTAACCTAATCTTCTCTGAAGTATTAAAGTTAAGGAACGACGAATCCCGTCATAATGCACAGATTGCTGACTGTGTACTTAGCAATTGACCTAGTTTTTGTCGACTACACAGTTAAAACATGGCAACCAATCATTTACTACTCATATACATAATGAATACCTTATGTGTGTAAAGACACACAAAAACCAATGTAATCTTCGAAAGGGGGCAATAATTAAGAGGGTACCCTGAATTGTTGCAATGGAAACAGTCTAGCTTCCGCCCAAATGTGACAAATGAAAGTGCTGACAGTGACTTGAGACCCAATTAGATTTACAGGTTGACAGTTTCCACTTGGGTCATTTAACAACGCATTCCAAAAGAACATAATTCTGCTATGGATTCTGTGGTGAAAAGAATAATTTCATGGAATAATAGTTGCTCTCATTTTGTATATTACAAAAGAAAGGCCTATTTATAAAAACTTATGATTACGCTCCTTCAAACTTGAACTTTATGTTTTGGAAAAACCCTTTTCTCACTCGTAGCTAAGGTAAAAAAGTCAAAGCATATGGCAGCAACACAGACGGCTTATTATTAACATAAAGAAACAACGACGGCCAAATAACATGTTACCTGCAATTATGCCTCCAAACAACATTTCTTCTTTGAGGAGCTTGATGAATTCTTCGATTTTCGTCTGAAAAGCTCGGTCAACTACATCAGGCTAAAGCTGTTGTTACACTTGATGGTATTCCGGTTATGACATATCCATGTCTATTAACTGGACTAATTATTTGCTAAGGCGAAGTTTTTTTAGTAATCATTCTTTTGGATAGGGTCGTGGTTCTTGTATTTGGTGGTACAGGCATTGAACAACCGCATATGTTGTTTGCATTATCAGAAGCCGTACATCTCATTGGATCATCATTAATACCTACATCAAGATGTTGGAAGAATTAGGAATAATCTGAGAAATTTGAACATTTCAGCATAAATAATAAAATTACCAGGGACACATGTGTTATCACCTAATTCGGTTATTACATCTTCGGCACATAGGTAGGCCGTATCCGTAGCATTAGCATTCGAGGTATTTGCTGCAATTTAGAAAAAACAGCAAAAAATTGAAACCTCAGGGGGGATAAGTTAAAGTATTTAGTCAAAAGTGCAGTTACGTGTGTAGACGTCTTTTTCACCATTACTGGGAGCGGAATCACACGGTTTGCTAACTATATGTTGTTCGCATGTAGGTTGAGTATCCATAAACCCGCCGATACTGGGAATCTTTGGGGCCGCATCATTCAGAAATATAACTGAGTTTCCTTCGTTCGGTTCCGTATTGTTTGCTTTTGGTTTTTTTGAACTACTTTCTGAGAATTATTATCACATTCGTACAATAGCTTCCTTTTCACTGACTTTCCTTTAGTTTTCATAGTCACTAAAGCTAGTCTAAAGCGAGGCACGTGTATTTCGCAATTGTGGTATGTGGCGAATATAATTTTATAGCCAATTTTAAACGAATGCTCTATATGTGGGGCAAACCACCCCTAAGTTAATTGGCCAATTTATAACATGGATAAAAAAGAACGTGGGCCCAATAAATAGCAATAATTCTTAAAAAATGTCCCAACAACCACATGTAAAATGTAAAAACCAATTGTGAAAACAACTAATAAGATAAGAAGCATACATTAAATATACAATCAACCAAGATATTTAAAAATAAACAAACAAGAAAAATAATAACATTTATGCACAATGAAAACCAGGAAACATACTTTTACCCTTGCGGATGAACGCTAGGTGGTTTGTTTAATTTTTGGGCAAATCTGGTAGATGATGAAACATAATTCCCTACCACCTGCCAATACTTTAATCAACCCTGCATTTATATATAACCCGGAAAATAATTTTCCCCTTTTATTTTAAAAAAGTGAAATATTGAAAATAAAATCAAATGCACATTAGGGTCCCCCCAATTTAAAAAACAAAAATGTTATAACATGGTTTAAAGAAAGGTAACGTAAACCCTTGGAATCCTGAATCATTAAATTGGGTCCCAAAGAAGCCGATCTCCCTGATTTTCTAAGAAAACGGATTCCAAAAAGCATCACAATATGTATAAAAGAAGCCCAACAACATGTAAAAATATATTTCGTAAGAAGCCCCTGTCCCCCAATGAGGATTACATAGGGTTTCCGTCCAATCTTAGTGTTTACAGGTATTTTGAGAAAGCGCTGCCCAATCCTGCCTAATTAACATACCCATAGCCCAAATCCCCAATCGAAAGTGTTGCTTATACATAAAGGGAATTTAGGAAAAAGGGACCGTTACGTGGAGAAACGCCTTAACTAAACTATGGAAAAAAGTACATTCATTGTTAGGTGTGTTTTGCGGTAACATAATAGAACGTTAAACAGAACCACTCCTGCAGGAAATGGGTTTTTTTAATCCCGAGGCCAAGACAAGACCTCCTATATGTATCTGTCAATATCAAGAATGAAAGACGGTTTCTTTTCCTTAGTTTTGTGGATGTCGTTACGGATCAAATCATTTTTGTATACTAAAAAACAAAGCCCTAGTCAGAATGCTTCTTGCATGGGTTTTTAAACATAACTAGCATTTTTGCTGAAAAACCCCTGAAATCAACGCAACCCCCTCATTATCGAAAAGCATGTTTTATCAATAAAGTAACCGTATAAATTTTCACACGGGAAAGGTAAAAACAACGGACGATTTTGAAATAACGAATACCACATGGGGTGCCAAAGGGTTGGAATGGGGAGGGTTAAAGAAAAGGTCTGCCTTAAAATATAAGGAATTTCAGTTATTTTGCTGGCCAATAACGAACACATTAGTAACGAGACACACAAGAAATAAAAAAGACATTGAAAAATAAGTTTGTTTGTTATGGATAGAATACTTTTACATCCCTATGAAGTGTTTTGAGGGACCCTGATTAATTCATCGATGCCTGGCCTATTTTATAAAAGATAAAAATCACCTTATCAAAGACAAAAATTTCTGTCTATATAGTTAGCCCCCCTCCCCCCTTATATCTTGCCCCCCGAGAAGACATAATTATTTCCCCCCCCCACACCCTACATCATGGTACAAGGTTCATGTTTAATTGGGTTGGACCCCCTCACACCATTCGGTTGCATGGGGAGGACCTGTTATCAAATATAGGATCCCCCCCACCACCCCTACCTTAAAATTTTTAATGCCAATGCCCGGCTATTTAAATATGTCATCCCTACATGTAACCAACCAAACGTAACAAATATTTAACCATATTACATTCAATTTTTCCGTAAAAGAACAAAAAAAAGCCCAATTTTCTTCTTCCAATGGAAAACAATATATCGAAAAAGCAGTTCCCCAACAAAAAACCATGAGTTGCCAGAATACCATAATTTCACAAGTGAAGGTTCCCCGTTCCCCGTCCCCCAAAACATTCAATATTCCCCCCTAATTAACAATATTCCAGAAGATTTCAAATCCTTATAATTTACCAAAAAACTAAAAGATTTAACAATGAATTAAATAAAAGAAAGTATTTGGTTTTTTTAGATTTTTTCACCTTACTTTGGTCGATAAAAAAGAAATAATCCTCTACGCGTAATCCGAAAAACACAAACAATTAAAGGGTATTACCCAACCATTGAAATAAACCCCCTCTTTCTCTTTTTAGCTATGTGTTGGCCTCACACCAATATCATTAAATATGGAGCAAAACAAGTATCAAAATCAAGAATTTGTTTTTGTATTATTTTTAGATGAAGAAATAGAATGTGGGGTGGGGAGATCCCATTGTAAATTTCCTAAAAGAGAGAAACCGAGAGAATTAAAAATGTGTTTTTTTGGGGTGGGGAACCTCCTTTATAACGGGTTTGGAAAGAAGCAGCACACATGGCCCGATATTTTGGTCCCCCCCGTAGGACCGGACCCCTTAACGTTCAGGCCGAGCGGGCCGGCACCCCATCTTCCAGTTGTTTAAAATTGAAATAAGTATAAATTTTAACATCTCAAAAAATGCATAGTTTTTAAAATTGACTAGTAATTCTATACAAATCGCCCAAATGATAATACTGTAATATAAAACGATAGAATTCCCCTCTAGAACAAATTTTGCAAAATGGTCCGGCGGCATCCTGTGGTATTCCTATTTTTATATTTTTTTTTTTTTTTTTTTTTTGGCTAAATATAGGTCCCCAGATCCCTTTTTTTGGCCCAAATCCTTTTTCCTTTTCGTCTTACTTTTCGTTGTTGGGGGTTATTTATAATAACGTACAAAACATCCTTCCCAAGAACCCGATTCATTACGTTTTTTCTTCCTTACCTAAACAACAGTTTCCCCTTCCCTCATCCGCTCCCCCTAGGTTAACCGGTAAAAGTATATCGACCTTACATTCTCATTCCCTTTGCATGTTTGTTGATCTTTTCCCAATGTTTTTTTTTTTTTTTTTAAGCTTCGAATGTTTAATGGTCACCCCCCCCCCCCCTGATTCTGAATTAATCTTTTGAATTTCCCATGGGGGTTTGCTTTTTTTTTCCCTTTTCAAGGGTTTTGGTTTATGCATTTATTCATTTTATAGTTTTTAATGCCTGCTAGTGTTTAGTTTTTTATGTTGGATATGTAAAATAAATGACCTTTCCTTTATTGTTGGTTTTTGTCTTTTTGTTTTGTTTCCGCTATTTGATTGGTTTATCTTATATTATTTTAGAGGCCAAGTAAATACCATAAATGAAAAACCCAAAAGAAAAAAAGTTAACTGAAATTGACTGTGAATTCCCCATTGTCAGGATTATTTTTAGTATAATGTTTTAAAAGCTATTAAAGAGAAACTCTAATCCCGTCCCGAGAACGTCCTTTGCCCCCCCATGAACTGGAACGAATCCTGTTTTTTCCTTATCACTACTTACTTGGCGACCCCACAATTCACACACAAGACCAATGAGGAATGTCCTTCCCGTGAATTGTAAAGTTCTCCGGCAATCAGGAAGAAATTAGAAAACCCCCTAATCTACCGTTTCATTAAAGTCTTTATATATGGTAATTAGCTATTTGATTTTTCGGGACTGTTTATGACCCTTACTTTGCTAATGAAAATAATAATTAGCCGAATACGCCAAAACTAGTTTTTTAAAGAAAAATAATTAAGCTTTATCGAAAAAATGCGCTATGAAAATAAGACTGTTAAGCTTCCATGTTGATAACCCCTTTCACCAAAGGCACTAAAAGTTGCGGGTTATTGGTTTTTTTTTTTTTTCCCATATTAAATTAAGCCCCAGTAAGGCAAGGTAAAAACTCCCCCAAGGAATTGTAAAAGTCACCCGCTTTAATTAATAAAAATTTACCTTATTCCCTTTAGGCTTATTCTTTAAGGGACAGGTTTTTACTGATTGTTAGGCAAAAATTTCAAATAATTTTTTACTATTTTGTTTCCCCATACCATATCCCGTTAGAATGTTGGTTTGAGAAAAATGAGAGTACAAGTTAAGGAAGTGGTTGAGATGAGAGACAATTAGGAAGTTGGGAACGAGAACGAGAATTGGAACGGGAAACAGAAAGGGGTCTCTAAACACAAAGCGTTACAGGGGTATGCAGTAACCCGGTACTTTCACACCATTACCTGTTTGTAAGTACCTATCATTACGGGCTGTTTGGATATCCGAGCTATATGTATAATAATTTATTTTGCAGTATCTTGAAAAGCTCTAAGGAATACTTACGTACGTTGGCCACCACTCACATGATTATACCTAAGATTAAGGTATGATGATGTACTGATGTATGTGTGTGTGTGTGTGGCTGAATTTAACGTTTCTAAAGAAGTCAAGCTATTTTGTTTCAAATTGTAGGCTACTTTATGTTTATGCTAATTCAATCGTTTAGTACCAGGACTTGGTTCAGCCTAATTTAACAAAGATGATTATTAGAAAAAAAGTTGATAATACGTTTGTATAAATTTCTGCTTTTGAAATAGAGAGTACTTTAAGCAATTAAATAAATTTCAAACAAAGGGCAGTACTACTATAGCTGCATGTTCATTCAAAGGAATTTGTATATTGCTCTAGATTTTACCAACAATAAACATGATGATAGAAGTGGAATATACGAGAGAGGGGAAAAAAGGATAGAAGTGGCAAATTCAGCGGGTTATGCTGGGCTGGGTACGGGTCAAAATGGTCAACTGTATGGAACAAGTTGATATGGGTAGGGTAGGGTGACTACAACACTTTTTGCACGAAAAACACCACGTACAATGGTTAAGGGGGTTGGACCTTACAACACCTTTTTACATATTCTTTTAAATAGACGAAGTGCATGTTTTGTGATTTAGGACATGTATGATGTATCTATGCTCTTTAGATACTTTTCAAATCTTTTTAGCCTATTCTTAACTTTTGGCAAATCCTTGAACTTAGGAGACCCTCTTCTCAAACTGCAGCTTATTTTGATATATGTTTGAAATTGATTAATTATCTAAGCTTTCGCATTTAATTAGACACGTAATTGCGATTGTCCAACACATTTTAGTGTCGCACAAGTTGATAACAGATATTTTTGGTTTATTGCATTTATAAACTTATTTTAAACGAGGAAGAAGTAAAACGAACAACACGAGACCTGTTCGTCAGAGTACAAGTATAGAATGAACTTTCGAGGTAAGAACTTCATATAGTGCAGGGATGACTTACAATGACATGACAGCGCAAACTTTTTAGCCAAAGTTAAGTGTTCCAATTTACAAAAGCTACAACAGTAACCAATTGTTTGTACTTTGCTATTATTGCTCCTCACAAATGGTTAAAATCAACTGTGCTAATAACTGTATTATATGGCCTTAGAGCCTACCTAATAACATATTACACTTGAAACTAAATGCATAGCTTACTGACATTTGCTTCTTACATGTGCAGACATAACTTCCTAGCCTTTTACACATAATGTCACGAACACCTTGGAGTCGTGTGTCGTATTCCTGCTATGGCAAAGAAAGACACAATAGAGGAGCCAGTTTGGATTGTGTTTTGTACCAGATTACTTCATTATTGTAGTTTCTAGCCATAGATACTCATTTCCATGTGTTTCGATATACTGATGCAAATATATGTTTAGTGGTGTAACTGCATTGATTTTTTGTCTACTGAAAATACAATTCCGCATACAGACGCATAATAAATTAACCCCCGCCGCAACGCGCGGGTTAAATTCCCACTCGTTGGACTACACGGGTTTAACTTTAAAGTATTATCATCGTGCACCATAAACTTTCAACTTTGAATCTCGATGCTTGCAAAGACTTGGCCTAAAAGGGCAGCCCATATGACAGCTCAAGATTAGATAAAGTTACCAAATAATCAGTCGTTGACAATTTCCATAGTCAAAGTACTAACATGCTATTTATTTATGCATTCTTATCTTAATAGGTTTCAGATGATTTAGTTGTTACCAGCATCATCATCATCTGATGAAAGAATCATATTTTCTTCACTTGACGGACCAAGATCCTTGCGGGGGCGCTTAGGAACAGGTCCTTCTTCCGCATTTTGAGCAAGTGATGAATCTGTCACCACGTTTTCATCACCTGAAGGACCAAGATCCTGGCGGGGGCGCGTGGCAACAGGTCCTTCTTCCGCAGCAAGTGGGTCAACAGCTGCAGTATCTTTTAAATAGCCAACAGAATAATACCATAAGACAAAGTAATTATAGCCTAATCACTTTCTAAATAAGTTGCGTTGAGTAATCTTATAGTTACGTATGATGGTACTCAACTTGGGTTAAAACTTGCTCTCAAAACGAACACTTTAGAAAACGACAGTACATTTAATCAACGAAAAAGCAATCAAGGCATGTAAATAGGAAAGACCAAAGTGATTGATAAAGACAGTTAGACAGGATTCCATTTGTCCAAAATAAACTAAACCATTTCTGGTTTTCTTGTGAACATATTGATCGATCATTTTAGGAAGGCTTTGCCGAATTCAAGACTTAGAATCACACTCACAAAAATCCCTATAGATATATCATGGTATTGCGTGAACACTGATAAGAATAATGATTGCCAACCAATTAACAAGTTGCGATCATATGAGCACTTAGAGCAGAAAGCTCTTGCAACCCCAAGAGCATTTCAACATTGCAAATGGATTCAATTCCAACCTTACATTATTAAAATAGGATGTCCAAAGAAGATCAACAATAACGTGAGCCTTTGATAGGACTCCGTTTCTTTAACAACGCCCTCAAGTTTTAAAAAATTTGTATATTGATTGATCTTTTTTTTCTTTGTTACTTAGGTGTTAAAACTGAATGGGATGTGACCACAATGATACTAAGCAAGGCAGCAACCATGACAAGTAATAGGTATTACAACCCGATATAAGTATATTTAATTCTTACCAGAAGAAGCAGCAAGAGTAGTTGATGATTCTGTTGCAGGAACAACTTCAGGCATTTCAACAAGCGGATCTCCAGCTTGAGTGTTGGTGCCTATTAATTGAGAAACATGACAAGACAACCCTTATTACTTTTTGAAAAAGTTAGTACGAGCGATGTTATGATTGTTATAACAGTAGTCGAAGTGGGTTGAACGTAGCTTTAAAAATGAACAAATTAGAGAAAGAGAGGTGTGTTTAGTTAAGAACGGAAAAAACTGAAGGGTATGAAGATGAATGTTGCGGATATAATTAAACAAGATAAGATTGCTTTATTCTAAACAAGTTTTGATATATAATCATGATTGATTGATATCAAACTAAAAAACACATAAATCAAAATCAGTGGCGATTTGACGCCAAAAGTGGTTGCACTTGTAACCGTCGAGTTAAGTGTTAAATTGTTTCCGATTATGATTTAGAGGTTTCATTACTACTGGTTGAGTTTCTGGATTTTGATTTGGCCAAATGTGCAAAACTAAGCTGTAAAACACTAGTGTATTATTCATTCATTCCCTTATTAGAGTACTTTGAACGGCAGTAGTAGGTAGAAAATGTCGAAATAAAGCGCTTCCTGGTAAATATGATGTTCAGTGTGGGACGTTAATAGTAAAAAAGGCTTGTATTAGCAGTATGTAATTTTTTTTTAATGAATGGGGAGTGTTTTGTGTGAAAGGTCATATCGAATATCAGTAGTACGGGAACGACATTAGCAAAAACGCATAGTTACATGTCCATAAGCTAAAAAAAATCGAATAATAAAAAGACGATCATATTAATAAACATATACATTGTACCAGTCAGTCATTGAAGAATGATTTAACTGAACATACCTTCAGACCGTCTACCGAAAATAGCATCCATTCTCTCACGATATGATCTAGCCTTTCTTTCAGCTAAGGGGAAAGAAAAAAAACTTATATTAAAACATAAATACTACTACTCGTAATTGTTTGTTGTAAAAAATTGAAGATACCCATGATCTGATCCAAATCGATTAGTGTTACATTGGGCCTATACCGGGCGAACCAAAGGCGCGTTTCTTCAGCGGTGAAGGGGCTAATCGGCGGCCTTCCATCCTCTCTTATTATTAGTGGTCGACGATCATCATCTTCTTTCATTTGCTAATTTTCTCTTCTGTCGGGCTTCTTGTATTGTCTTTTCTATAGGCAATTTCAACCTCGCTCGAGTTAATTATTTGAAATTTGATAAACGGGCCTAATCTTTCTATTCTGTTACCTCATTAAATCCAACCACAAGCAAAAGTACACGTGTGCAGTGCTTATTACATTTCGCTGGAGCTTTGTAAATCAAATAATGTCAAATTACCATTTTTTCCTTTAAGCAATAAGTATTTACATATTTATTTACATAATAAATCACACTATATAATAATTTTTTGTTAATTACCATCTCATATTGCGATAATTTTTTTTTCGCCAATGTAAACGATTTTTCTTTATCTACGAAACGGACCTAATATTCATATTATTTTGAAATGATATGCATCTTATATTATTTAACACATTATATAGTTTTTTTTTACATAATATGCATAAAACATTACAAACCTTTTAAAAAGTATATGAATATTAGGCATATTAGTTGGACCAACCCATCTATCTATGTATCTATACCATTAAATCATAATAACATGTAGGATTGCGACCCGCACGTTGCGGCGGGCGTTTTCTTCTAGATTTTTTGGCATATGTTTATTTCAGATTTTTTTTGACGTCTTTGATTAAATTGGTCGAATCGATTGGCCTCGGCTGGTTATAATTAAGAACATAAGATAATTCAATTGCCTATTGTAAAAGAAATTAAGAACATAGGATAATTCAATTGCCTATTGTAAAAGAAAATATATCCACGCATTGCGGCGGGGCCTTTGTATTTTTTGTTTGTCATGAACATCGTTGATTAATTTTATATGGACAAAACTCAACGTAGCAAAATTGCAACAATAAGACCCTCAATGTGTGTTTTCGTATGTGAAATAAAGTCTCCAGTTACCTATTTTTACATCACGAAATGTGCAAAAAACATGATCATGGTGATCAATCATGATAAGGTTTTGAGGCTTCAAATTCAAGAATCACAGCATGACGATTTCAACCGAAGTTGCATACCAAGTCAGCCACGAAACCCATTTACAAGGTAGACCACACTATTCAAATGTTGCATCAATTAGCTACTTGTGAACCTTGTACAGAAAGGTTGCTGCATCAACCATTATACAACTTGCTTTACGAGGTCAATCTTTAGATTTCCTTAGAGCTTGAACGCGCCGAGTGTCAAGTGTGCCTACATGCACCACTCACGTCTACAACAATAGTGTGTACGGGTATCTCGTAACCTTGCAACCACCACCATAAATCTCATTATCAAATTTATGTCGTTCAAGAGTTCACATATTAATACCCATATCATGTTCAATCACTTACTCTTGGTAATAAAATAAAAGTTTTACACCACAAACCTTTTTTCTTTTTATTACGAAATATAATATACACATTAGAGTGATAATAGTTTGAAACAGACTCTCTAATGATCTCATTGTTTTCTCATATTGGGCATCAGCATGTATTCTACGCTTGAACACGATTTTCAGTATGACCATCAAATTTATATCTCAAATATAAAACCTGTTCAACAAAATTCCTAGAATACAGTTAAGGCTAAAACATTAGCTTTCATCAAAATTGACGTCTCAATTATTATTCCAATAGAAACATCACTGTATCAAATTACAATTTGTATAATGTTTCAAACAACCAAGAATTTTTCCAGTTGCTGTAGAAATTCTCGATTCACCATCGGTCCTTATCAACCAAACAAGTTATTTTAGATTAAACCAACTCAAACCTTCTGTTTAATCAAAATTAAAGTACTATTTTTCATACTATAATTATATATTTTATAACAAGCATCACAGCAAGTTCAAAAGTCACATCTCATTTTGTTTCTTAAACTATAAGAGACAAATAAAGTTTCCTATGTGAAACTAGTTAAACACCGATTAAACACATAGTGTCATCTGAATTGCACGTAAAATACTGTAGGATTTCGACCACCTACAACCCTGGTTACTAGATACGGAACCAATCCAATCGCAAAGAAGAACACACAACGAGCAGATGATATCGACAGAAAAATAAAGAGAAGAACGATGCACAAGGTAATATCCCTAATCGACGTTTAGATTAGTATTGAAAGAATGCGTACAAATCCCCTCCCCCCTCACCTCCTTTTATAGAGATAAGGAGGAGGTAAAACCGACTCCAATTAGGAATCCAAAGTCGGTTGTGATACAAGTAAAAGGAAACATACGACTTGACTAATATAAGTTTGAACTTAACACGTAGACCCCTAGACTTATTCGTAATAGGCTAATATAGAGACTAAACTCGTAACAAACCTATTGATCAATCCATGGTCAGGATCCCTCAAAAAGTCGTCAAGACGACAATGCACTAAGGCTAAGACATAGTTAGCACCTACATCGTTACAATCAATAGAAAGATCATTCTTGATCATTCCAGCAAGTTGATAAAACTGTGTCAAGGTTTTCGATAAAGATTTCTTTAGAGACACTGATCTTTCTAAGGCTTGGAAAATGGTGTCTCCGGTGTGATTAGGGTAGTACAAGATGATTGGTACATACGGGGGCATTATAAGCTGATCTAGAATAGAAAGCTCAAATGTTTTCAAGTGAAGTGGTGTTGGTGCAGTTGGTTTGATGCTCTCTTTAGAAATGATTTCAACTTCCATAGCATAAAATGGTTATTATTATGGGATATTAAGCTTAGAAAAGATGGTTATTGCAATAGGTATGCCACTCCAAATGCCTATTTATAGTAAGAACAAGCATAGTTGCCCGCGCATTGCTGCGGAGCGGTGTTTCTTTTATCATAGATGTGGGTGTTTTTTATTTTTAAAATTTGTATGTTATGCTAATTTTTTAAAGGTTATGTGTTTAAAGGTTGTTTTTTTGGCTATTTGGGTTTATTTTAAT
>BQNB010166092.1:0-14149 GCA_026074375.1 Tanacetum coccineum | reverse complement strand
AATTACCAAATTTAGTTTTGAAATAAGTTTTTAAGTGTAATTTAGTTTCTGTCAAAATTTGATTAAGCCATTTCAAACCAAACCACTTAAGCTGCATTTGTGCTCATTTTAGTTGTTTCTAGCCATAAAACAAGACCCCTTGTTCTGTCCTTTGGTTTGACCAAGCACAAGTCCAAATTTAGCTTTGAAAGATTTGTGAAAACACCCAAATTTAAGCCCCAAAACCAGCAGGTTTTAATCCACCTTATTAGCTTAGATTTTGGATATAAGCTCATTTATGGCCCTTTTTAATCTGTTTGTATTTAGTTTTGGCCAATAAGCTCTTAAGAGCTTATTGGGATAAGCCAAAAAGGCCCTTTAAGCCACTGCATAACCTCCCCTGGTGCTGAGCACCAGGGTTAAGCCCAATTTTTCTAGCTTATTTTAAACATAGCCTTAGGACCTTAGTGATTTTTAATGTAGCTTATAGGTGTCCCTCTTAGGTTTAGCAGCTTAAATTAATTAGAATGCTTATTTAGTTAGCTTAATATTAGCTTAAAAGTCCTCTTTTTCTGTTTTATCTAAAACTGTTTAAATAGCTTATTAGTATACCAGCTTATCTTAGGGCTTATTTTAGGTATCTATAGCTTAATTAGGATTCCCTTATCCTTATTATCTGTTTCCCTTAGTTTCTAGCTTATTGTGCAACTTAAAGACCAAGAAAAAAGGCCAATAAGCTCTTTGAGCTTTTTAAGTTTCTGTCAGCCCATAAGCTCACTTTTCTGGCTTATTGTGAGCCTTTCAGCACTTGCCCCTTTTAAAGAAAATGATAAGCTCAAGCCCCTTTACAACTTTGATTCTTTGGCTTTTTGATAATAAGCTAGTTGGACCCACTTTGTAATCGGGGTCCACTTCAGGGACCATTTGTGTAATTTCTTCTTTCATAGTTATAATTGTTAGTCCCTGTGGTTAGTTAGCCTGTTACCCCGTTAGTCCTTGTGTCCTTTCACTGTTAGTCCTTTAGTTTTAACAACAGTTAGCTTTAGTTAGTTTATTTAATTTAATTAATTAATTTAGGTTAAAATTTAATTAGTTTAATTACTTTTTATAAAATCAGTAACTTTTGGGCATTTTTATATTTTTAGAATTGTTAACTTTTTCTTTATTTAATTTTATTTTTTCAGAATTTTTATAACTTTTATTTTTTGTCTTTTTCTATTTTCTTAGTTTTAATTAGTTTTTAATCTTTAAAAATTCATAAAAAATCCAAAAATTAATAAAAAAATATTTTTCTTTTTTATAAAATTTTCTTTTGTCATTTAGTGTCTAGGAAAAATATAAAATTTAGTGTAGGCTTAATTTTTCTTAAATTTCAGTTTTAGACCCGTTTTACCGGGTGCGTTTTACCGTTTCTTTTCGTTTTACATTCAAACGACCTCCGTTTTAGTTCTAGTTTTCTTTATTTTTCAAGTTAAGTTAATTAGAATTTAATTTTGATTTTTAATTTAATTTAGCATTTATTTTCTAAATTTTTAGTATTTAGGACTTCCCGATACCTAATTTTGTTTCCCGTAGTATTTAAGATCCCCATTTCCTATACTTGTTTCCCGTAGATTAAATTAGGTTTTATTTAATTAACTTTAGTTTTAATTATATCAGTGTTTCCATCATTCAATTTCTCATCAAACCAGGATAAATTTCAATTGCAGCCTCGTTGGGACATACGACCCGGGAATATCTCTTCCGGAATCTTTTTATCATTGATTTGATTCTTACTTGTGTATTTTAAGTGTATACTACCCTTGAATCAGCACCACTAGGCCGGGTCATGGGCCCCCGACCGGGTCGGTCGGGTACCCGCGTTGGGCATTCAAGTTTCTTGATGATTGTATATATTTATAATATAATACTCATATTACATCTTTAGTTTAAAAGTATAGAAAAAATACTGTGGAGAGTGCAAACAATGTTGATGATCAATTTTCTACTGGGAGTATAGAAAACATACAGAAAAAGAAAGAAAGTGGTTCTATCTTGGAGATTTTGGAAGAGATGATATCGGTAGGTCAAACCATGGGTTTCTCGATGGAAGGTAGTATTAAAAACATGGAGAGGATCATTGATCTTAAAGGAGCGGATGACCACGTCCGATGAATTGTTTATCTCTAAATATTCAAGGGCTTGGTTCCAAGGCCAAGAAAGATTGGATCAGGGAGTTATGTAACAAAAATAAAGTTTCTTTTCTTTCTATTCAGGAGACAAAGGCTGAAAAAGTCTCGGACATGGAGATCAAGAGCCTTTGGGGTAATACTAATTTCGATGCTATTGTTAGTCAATCTCTCGGTAATTCGGGGGGGTCTTTTATGCGTTTGATTGGATCCTTCGAATATTCTAAAGATAACCATATCATTTCGGATTACTTTATTGCTTTGTTTGGAAAAATGAGAGAGCTAACCACAAACTAGTATGTAATCAGTGTCGTTAATTGCTCCTCATTCGGTTTTCTTAAACGTACAACTTGGTCAGTATTTATCTTCTACTATATTATAATCGGTGGAATGGAGAGTGCATTGATCCTTGGGTGTTATTAATGAAGTCTGGCGGTAGGGAAGATCGATGGGGTTCTATTTTCAATTGTGTATGGAGGAGGGATTTTAATCATTTCATTACGTCGGCTGGGCTTGTTGAAGTTCAATTGGAAGGGTATAGCTATACCTGGGCGCACCCCTCGGCATCTAAAATGAGTAAGTTAGACCGTTTCTTAGTTTCTGATGGGTTTCTTTCTTTGTTCCCTCCATATTTCAGCAGTGTGCCTTGATAGGCATCTCTCGGATCATCGGCCGATCCTTCTCTGGGAGTTTAACACAGATTATGGGGCTACCCCGTTTTGTATTGTTTCACTATTGGTTTGATTTTCATGGCTTTGATGATATGATTACTCGAACTTGGAATTATATTAATCTCAATGATAGTATTGCTATGTTCGCTTCTAAATATGAAACTCCAGGCTCTCAAAAAAGTGATATCGATATTGTGGGTTGGGAATTATAACGGAATCAGATTGAATCGTTACGACAGAGATTAAATTAAGTTGAAAGATATTGACAAATTATTAGATCAACTTGGTGCTAATGATGATCTTCTTTCTGTTCGCTCAGAGCTCCTAAAACAATATCATGATATCCACTCCGTGGAAACGCGTGAGTCTATCCAAAAGGCGAAAATTAAATGGGCGGTAGAAGGGGATGAAAACTCCAAGTTTTTTCATGGCACTTATTTATACAGAAAACGCGCAAACTGAGAACGGTTTAAAGGTGTCATGATTGATGGCGAATGGGTTGATGTTTCTAGTTTAAAGTGATGGATGGAGTTTCGTTGTATTATTTTGCTTCTCGTTTTCTGTGATCCTGGAATCCGTAATTTGTGTCATCAATTTTAATTTTCTCCTAACCGTCTTTATATTGATCAGTCGGGGGAGTTGGAGGCTCCTTATTTCTAGAGAAGAAATGCGTTTTGTAGGGCTGTTTGGGATTGTGGTGAAATAAATCTCCTGGGCCGGACGGTTTTACCTTTGAATTTTCTTTCGCAAATTCGGGATATCGTTGGTCCTGATGTTTGCCTTAGCTGTTGGAGTGTTCTTTCATCACGCCTCTTTTCCGGTTGCGATGTAATTCTTCTTTATTGCCCTAATCCCGAAAACATTTGAATACGAATCAGGTTGGTGGTACAGGCCTATTAGCTTGATTGGGATAGGAGTATCTATTAAAATTGTTAACGAAGATTCTTGCCAATCGTCTTTCGAAGGTCATCGCCGATATTTATTTCGTAAACGTTCAAAAAACGTTTCTTCCTAGCCGTCAAATTTTGGATCGGCACTTTTATCATTAACACGAGCTCCTTGATCGATGCCATCTATAAAAAACATAGTGCTTATGGTTTTTTAGATCGACTTTGCTATAGCGTATGATTCTTAGCTGGTGGGATTATTTGGGTGATGTTCTTATATATCGTTTTGGGTTCGGTGTTAAGTGGGGTGCGTGGATTCGAGGTATCTTAAATTATAGTTATTGGCTTCCATTCTTGTTTAATGGGAGTCCTTACTAAAGAGTTTCAGTTTCCAATAGGGGCTTGAAACAAGGGGATCCGTTGGATCATTATTTTATTGATTATTATTCATGGAAGTCCTTTAAACTTATCTGTCTTCGATGTTTCGAAACTAGCTGGATTTTTAAGGTATTAAAGATTGACTCTTCAATGACTCTTTCCCTTTATGTTTTTTGCGGATGATGCGTTTTTATCGGAGATATGGTCTCGTGGTTAATTTGACTGTTATCTGCACTCTTCTCTTTTTGTTTCTCTTTATTATCCGGCCCTCTACATTAATCTGATAGAAAATGACAATATGGGTGTTGGTATACCGGAAATCTCAGGTTTTAGAGGCTGTGTACATTTATGGTTGTTTCGGTTCTTCATACGCCCACGTTTTAAATACTTGGGTATCATGGTAGGCGAAAACATGTCTTCGATTAGGGCATGGGACGAAACCGTTAATAAGCTCAAGATGAGTCTATCTTCTTGGAAGCTCAAAACTCTTTCTATTGGAGGTCGTCTTACTCTTCTCAAGTCGGTTCTCGGATCCACCCCTATTTATATTATGTCTTCTTTAAGGTACCCTAAGGTCGGTTCTCAAATCCATGGAATCTATTAGGCGAAATTTTTTCTATCGGTATTCGTGATGGAGAGTAAAAAAGATCTGCTTGGGTTTGCTGGGTCTAAGGTTCTTGCGTCCAAAAGTAATGGAGGTCTTGGAGTCTCCGACGGTTTTTTATGCTTTAAATAGAGGCCTTTCTTTTTAAGTGGATTTTGGTGACGGCTTTCTGTCTCGCGATCAATCGTTGTGGGCCCAAGTCATTCATGCTTTACACGGCTCCAACACAAGTACTCTTTCTGCCTCCTATTCTTCGTTGTGGAGTTCTATTATTAAAGAATGTAACGCCCTTAAATCTCAAGGTTTGGACCTAATCTCTCATTGTAAAATTAGAGTTGGTAACGGTATGTCTACAAGTTTCTGGCATGATCAATGGTTAGGTGATTCTTGTCTTCGGTTAAGCTATCCTCGTCTATTTGCTCTCGAAAATAATAAGGTTTGTTCGGTGGCCGCTAAGATGAGCGCTCCTTTTGTTTCGTCTCTCCGTCGTGACGTAAGAGGTGGGGAAGAATCTGCACAGCTTTCTCGGATTTTTGGATCTTCTCGATAACTGTGGTGCTTTCTAACATGGGGGATCGTCGGTTCTGGGACCTTAATGGTGACGGGTGTTTTCGTGTAAAAGATGTTCGTAGGTTGCTTGACGATATGCTCTTGCCTAAATCTGATGTTCCGTCTAGATGGGTCAAGCAGATCCCCATCAAGGTTAATGTTTTGGCGTGGAAGATCTCTATGGATCGTCTTCCTACTCGGGTTAATTTGCATCGGCTTTGGAGTTTCAGGTGTCACTATTTCTAGTCCTATTTGTTGTGAGGCCTCGTGTATCTCGATCATTTTGCTGTTTTGTTGCGACTTGCTAATGTTAGTGCTCGGTCTATTTTGTAATTGGTGGGGCTTTGGTTTGGTACCAGTTTGATTGTATCAGTCTTGTTTATCTTGGTGTAATTTGGTTCTGCTTCAATCAAGTTCAAACAAGTGCATGGGAATGAGTGTTTTACACTTTCCTGGTGGGTGTATCTGGTCTATAGAAACCATTCTCCTCTTTCTCTGATTCAATTCTTCGAAAGTTGGTATTTTTGTAGACATGAGTTAGGGTTACTTTTTCTTGGTTTGGTATATTGCTAGGGGTAAAAACTCTATTAGTTGAGATAGTTGGATTCAACACCCTTTTTTAATTTCTTTGTAATTCTAGCTTCTTGCTAGTTTTCTTTTAATAAAGTTGCCGTTCAAAAAAAAATGAAACAATAGCAATATAAGTCCATGTGTATTCTTGAGTTTTTTTAATGTTTGAGAAGTATGACGTTTTTTTAACAATTATTTAGCAAAAAAGGAAATATTTAAGATTTAAACAATTTTTTTAAGTTAAAAAAAGAAACAAATCTAAAATAAAATTACTAAATACGGTATGATTTTGTTTTTTTGAAATACAAAAGTCCCCACTTGAGGTTTTACTTTATAAGATATAAAAGATTATACACAGTTAATATACTTCAAGAAGAACAAACAGGTTCTAAATAAGAGTTATATTAGGGGTGAAAAAGAAAAATGAAACCAAGATAACCGATCAAAATTCCGTTTCAGTTTCGATTTATGTCCAAAGACCTAACCGTAGTAACTGAACCGATTTTGTCATATGATATATCTAACAATTATAAATAAATAACTAAATATTCAAATTTACAAACCCATATTTATTTTGTGGGTGAATTTTAAACGTATTTGTTTTAAAGTTTTTGTGTGTGTTTAACATGTATATATGTTTATTTGGCAATATATCAACATATATATAGGGCATATTTGGTACATCAGATTGTCAAGAGATTATGCTTATTTTTTTGAAAAGTAAGCTACTTAAAATATAAGCTTTGTTTGGTAGACAAAATTATAAGAGATTATAAAAAAAAAAATCTTTCATAATCTCTTAAAACCAAATGCTACTTCATGCAGCTTATAAAAATAATCTCTTTTCATAATCTCCATCACCATCTCCATCTACAGCTCCATCTCCAGTTTAGCAACAGTTACTTTTGCCAAACATACCCATATTCGATAATATTGACTTGTTTGTATGTGTGTGGGTATGTGTAGTACTTTGTGATAACGTTATCAGGCTTAGAAAAGTTAAAGTAGAATAAACAAAAAAATTTAAGTTAAGCAAGTTTATTGTTTCGAATTTGCCTAGCTCAAACATAAATGCCTCAAAATCGAAATAATCGAAAAAAAAAAGTTTGGTATCGGTTTCTGGCTTTGTAAAAATCGACCCCAATCGGAGCGTGTTCACTTCCAGGTTACGTCTTAGAAGGCCGCAATGCACGATATAAACTTGTTATATACATGGACCAAACATAGCTCAACTTTATGAACACCTAACAAACGGCACCTCAAAATACAGAAATTGCATGATTATCAAAGTTGTGATTTTGCTGATACAATCCTTTAACAAAAGTTTAGAGCGTTGCAAAGACAAGATAGCTAAATCAACGGAAATAAGAGTTACTTATCTTAACTAATTATAAAGCATAATCGCCATCTATTTTTAACAATATTGAATTTTCAACTTACACACATCTATGCATAGTATACAACTCATACAAACATAATTAAAACTTGACAATTAAAATATACAAACATAATTAATAATTAATATTCCTATTAAAACATCTCGTTACATTAATATACAATCATATCTTTATATTTTACAACCATAGGAAAGCATATTGTACAACTTTTTAACATTCACAATGTACAATCTTAACAAGCTACAATATAATCCAAAGTATAAACTAATTAAACACACTAATTAATATTATTTTTAAAACACCCCTAAAATTATATATGTTATTATACACATCGTACAAACTAATAAAACACACAAAGCTTCATACAATTATATGCTAACAAGTTGATGGTACATATAGTTTTATAAACCGGACCGAACCAATGGACTCAATCGAAAACGGGAGTCGCCACCGGTTCGGCTAGCCAATAGCCACCGGTTCAGCTAGCAAATAAAAACCGTTCAAAAACGAACCAGAAAGGACTCGTTGAACCGATACAAACGGATGAACCGGAATCTATTTCTTTGGTTAATCGTCATAGGGTACCTGTCGCTGCAACGCGCGGATACCCTATATGAAATATCTTGACATAAAATCAAATAAATAGATGCATTTCAATTTTCACACCGACAGAATATAAGAAGGGCTAATGACTTAAAAAGTCATCTAACTTGTGCATTTTTATCGTTCCGTGTAACCATCTTTTTTTTTCCTATTAAATCACTAAACCTGGTGATTTCGTACATTGTGTGTAGCGGTGACCTGCTTGACCTGCTGGAGCAGGTTAAGCTAACGATCGTTAGGTTTATCATTGCAACGTTAGTCTAGACTAACGATCGTTTATGATAGCTACATAGAATGACAAAAAGTGTCAAGTTAGATGACTTTTATAATTAATTGAAAATTTGACTTTTTTAAAAATCGTTTTTATCTTATTATTTTTAAAATTTATACACGTTTTTTTACACATTTTTTACACTTTATTTACACATGTTTTTATACGGATTTTTATACACACATTTGTATACACGTTTTTATGCACGTTTTTATACACGTTTTTTACACACGTTTTTTATACACACGTTTGTTATATACACGTTTTTATTCACGTTTTTACACACGTTTTAATGCACGTTTTCACACACGTTTTTAAAATGTTTCAATACATACATTTTTATACACATTTACACACGTTTTTATACATACGGTTTTACACACATTTTTATACACACATTTTTATATACATATTTTTATGCACGTTTTCATACGCGGGTTTTTATACATGTTTTTATAAACACATTTTTATACACGGTTTTATGCACGGGTTTTAATACACACATTTTTATACACATTTTTATACATGCTTTAATGCACATTTTTTTATACACTTTTTTACACACGTTTTTATACACGTGTAAAAAAGGTTAAATTAAAAGTGTAAAAAAATGTAAAAAAAGTTAAATTAAAAGTGTGTATAAAAACGTGTGTAAAAACGTGTAAAAAGGTTAAATTAAAAGTGTGTATAAAAACCTGTGTAAAAACGTATATAAAAATGTGCATAAAATGGTGTATAAAAACGTGTAAAAAAGTGTTAAAACGTATATAAAAACGTGGAAAAAAGTATAAAAAAAGTTAAATTAAAAGTGTAAAAAAAAGGGAAATTAAAAGTTTAAAAAAAGTTAAATTAAAAGTGTGTAAAAAACGTGTATAAAAACGTACAAAAACGTGTGTAAAAACGTGTAAAAAAGTTAATTTAAAAGTGTGTATAAAAACGTGTGTAAAAACGTATATAAAAATGTGCATAAGAAGGTGTATAAAACGTGTAAAAAGGTGTTAAAAACGTATATAAAAACGTTTAAAAAAAGTGTAAAAAAAGATAAATTAAAATCGTGTGTAAAAACGTATATAAAAACGTGTGTAAAAAAAGTTAAATTAAAAGTGTGTAAAAAGGTATATAAAAACGTGCATAAAATGGTGTATAAAAACGTGTAAAAAATGTAAAAAAAATGTATAGAAACGTGGGTAAAAACGTATATAAAAATGTATGTAAAAAAATGTAAAAAAAGTTAAATTAAAAGTGGTGTAAAAAAAAAAAAAAAAAAAAAAAAAAAATATAAAAAACGTGTGTAAAAACGTATATAAAAACGTGTGTAAAAAAACGTGTAAAAAAGTGTAAAACATATATAAAAACGTGTAAAAAACGTGTATAAAAATGTGTAAAAAAAGTGTAAAAAAAATGTATAGAAACGTGGGTAAAAACGTATATAAAAATGTATGTAAAAAAAATGTAAAAAAAAGTTAAATTAAGATAAAAACGGTTTTTAAACAATCAAATTTTCAGTTAATTATAAACGATCGTTAGTATAAAGGACTAACGTTGCAATAAAAAACCTAACGATCGTTAGCTTAACCTGCTCTAGCAGGTCAAGCAGGCCACCGCTACACTCAATGTACGAAATCACCAGGTTTAGTAATTTAATAGGAAAAAAAGATGGCTACACAAAACGGTAAAAATTAACAAGTTAAATAAATTTTTAAGTTATTATCCCATATAGAATTAGCAGAGATCCAAATCATTTGTGCAAATATTATAGAGATGAAAAAAGAACAACGAGTGTGTAGTCTGTGACGTTAAATTCAACATGTAACAGCAACACCGAAAAGCGTTTTGAAGCGTTTAGGAGCGGTAAGCGGCAAGCGGTAAGCATTTTAGATGAAAAGTTTGTTTGGCAACACCTCAACAAGCGTTTGAATATTGTCTAACCGTTCCAATCTCAAATGCTTTTTGAAGAAGCATTTCAGAACTACTCCAAGCAGTTTGTTATAAAATTACATTTATGCCCTCAAATATAGAATTTATAGATTCTTTAATTGGATTATGTCTTTTTCGTAATTTTATATTTTTTAATTACAGCTTACAACTACGTTACCAAACATTGTTTTTAAACAAACAGATACTGCTTAGATAGTGTTTACTACTCCTGCTAACTGCTCCTACATACTGCTCCTGCTCCTGCTTACTGCTACTGCTACATATCGCCAAACATACCCTAAGTAGTAATAGTAAGTAGTAGCACTAAGTGGTATCCGTGAGCAGATTTAGTTTTTCTTATAACAACGTTATGTAACGTATCATTATGTGTAAAATAGTTCTTAAATGCCCAACGCCTTAAATGTTACTTTATGGAACATTAAAAAATAGTTTTCCAAAAAATAGATTAAGCTACTTGTTATTAGTTAAACGAGCAATAAAAACCATAATGTTCACCACTCATCGCTCTTAAATGTTTCGAGTCAAACACACAAAAATTCGACGATCAATATGGTTGTTTTTTTTATTGAGCTCCTACAGGAAACATACAATGACCGTGCATATCATCAAGATCATTGCTAAAACCTCCTACAAAATTCTCCTACTTATCCTTTTAACACACAATCATAAAATATACATTTTTTTCACTTATTATCTCTTCAAATTTAAACCGTCAGTTTCGCCACTTGTCAAAATCCTGTATGTAAGAAGATTTTGTAGGAGATATTAGCATTTTTTTATCATCAAATACTCTAAAACGAGTAGGAGTGGGTCATATGGCCAGCAATTGCAATTCCAACATGATGTGGATCCAACAATATATAAATAAACTTCTATATGAACAACGATAATGACACATATCATGCTACTTATAATTCTTAAAAGTTATATTTTTGTATACTCTAACTTGTGATATGTGTATTTTTTTTTCTCTCATGAAGATTTCTACACATATTATCATGGTCGGTAAAATCTCGACCCTCATCTTAGGATTTTACAATTTTACGATATTGCAAAGCAAAAATGATCCGGATCATACGTACGATCTTTCCAAGTTTGAGATCTTATAGTATCCCGATCTTGATCATGATCTTAAAATCTAATCTGATCTGATCTTACTTTTCTCGAACCACAAACTAAAAAACTACAAAGTTATAGATTGTGTTTTAAAGAACATGTTAATTTCTTAAAATTTTCATAATCATAAATTATGACAATATTACTGTGAAATATTCACATAATTTTGTATTTATGATATATAATAATTCGTTTATTTGTATAATATTACACAAATTATTAAAAAAAAAACATTATTATAGGATTTTAAGATCTTGATCCGATCTTCGATCTCAATCTTATAAAGACGAAAACGATCCTAAATATTCTTGCATATTATGATGTAATGAGATATTTGATATAACGATAATTTACTGTATGATACAACATGGTGCAGATTATTACCGTACGAAAATTAAACTCACATGCATGTGCATCAGTGCATGTCATGCGTCGTTTTTGCTCAACAAGAAAATTGAGAAAAAGGCATTCAAATATGTTATGTGAACCTAATCTAATCCAACCAAATATTGTTCATTTCAAAACGTAATTCGATAACTTACAACTATTTCTTTATAAACAAATCGTGACATAAAAGACACAACGAGGAGTCCAAAATACGTTTGTACTTTGTGAACAATAAAGATAACTCATAATGATAAGTTTTATCATTTATCAAAGTCATTGATTAGTTACCCAAAAAGGGTACAAATTTAGCAGAGGTTGCTAGGTTTCTTAAATATCGTCTACCAAAACAAACAACATTCGACAAAACAATAAAACCAACTGGGTTAGACTAAGTTTCAAATCATACCTGAAATAAAAGAAAAACATATACTAACATCGCTACATCAAACATCACCTCTTTGATCTTTTCTTAGTTTGTTTCGTCACCATTGTTTCCGTATCAGCCGGTTCCCGGTTCCGTTTACCCAAAACCGCCGACGTAGGAGATGGTGCAGCCCCTCTCTTGGGTGGCCGACCAACGCTCCTCTTCGCAGGACTGTCTTGTTCTTTGCCTTGGCGTCCACTCGAGCTTTTCTTAGATGCATGTTCTTTCTTCCCTTCACTATTACTAGCCTTGTTGCCACTACCACCACCTCTTTTCTGCTCTCCTCCGCCCTTACTGCTGTTCTCAGAGTTACCACCACGATCTGATGTGCTTTTTAATGAGTCTAGCAATGACTCGTTGGAACGCTTCATTCTGTTTAAGAACTTGGCTGCGCTTTGCTTCTTTTCTTCTGCTTCAGTTAGCTTCTTTTTCTTGTCCGTTTTCGTGTCTGAGGTAGTCTCATTTGTTGGTGTTTTTTCTTGACTCTTTTCAATGTTCTTCCCCTTCTTCTTTGTAATCATAGGAAATGAATCCCGTGATCGCTTTGGTGTTTCCTCCAGCAACTTGTCGGAATTCTTTAAATCTGTCGGCTCTTTTCTCCTATCAGCCCCAGAAGAAGATCCTGCTGCTTTAGCTGTTATTGAGCTTCTTTTCCGACACACTACAATCGGTCCGGCTAACTTGGGTTTGAGAAGCAATGAATCCGCTGGCTCTGAGGCTCGTTTTGGAGGCAAATTCAAGGATTTCAATGATGTTTGTTTTTCAGATGATTTTAAATCGGTTTTTGGTTTTCTCTTGGACATCATCTCTTTTAGAATAAGCTGTCTAAGCTCAACTGCAGCAGCGGATTCCGGGGATTCTTTTTGAAAGAATATACGAGTGTTGCTAACGAGAAGGAGAAGATCTCGGAAGAATTTGTCGTTGCCATCTGAATACCAGCCTTCTTTGAGTCTTGTTTGTAGTATCTCGTAATCAATGTGTTGCCTGATCAAGTTCTTGTACCTCGCCTTTTCCTATTAAACAAAATCAGTGAACACAATCAAAAAAGCATTTATGGAAGATACACGTATTTAAAAGGAAACATATAGATAGAGCCAGTGATGAAAGTTATGCATCTGAAAAATATAATAAGCAAACGGGTTACTGATTTGTAACACCTCGTATGATTTATAAAAGATTGTATAGTTGATCCAACCCTAGACAGTGTCACATATCAGGAATCGAATGATTGTTCATGAGGCTATGGACAACTTTCATTCGATAATTATCAAAACAACTACAAAAAATCACATAAATACATATAGAAATTGATAACATGACTAATTGCATATCAAGAACAAGTTAAAGAACCTTTTTGTCATTCACTTATAATTGAAGGACCATTTTTGCTATTCATATATATAATAAGATAACAATTAATTACTTTCCACATTATAGGCCTTGTTATCTGTTGTGGTACCATTTTTAATTAATATCGTACATTTATGATCCGCCAAGTAATTTTAAGGGAGGTGATTGTACACATATTATTTTTGCTATACGTCACTAAATTACACTCAGTGATGCACACAGTACAACACACAAATGCATGATTAATAGTGGATGGCAAAAATAAAGCCTATACAAATCACCTACTTCCATAATTACCAGGGACGAAGGCAAGTGATAAGTTGGGTTGGCCGAGGCCCACCCAAAACGTCCATTAAATATTAATACCATGTGTATATATTATAATCTTTTAATTACTCAATAAATAATTGGGCCACCCAAAGAATAAAAAACCGACTCATGCAAATTAGCAATTTGAAGTAGAAACTAAAAAGACCAAAATAGATCGATGATAACTAGACAAAACTAGCCCAAACAAATTAACTTGCTATTTGGTTCCATAGATTGTAATGTTTAATTTCTTTTCATTTTCTACCTACAAAATTTTTTAATGGATGATGATCGTTAATCTGGTAATTCAATAATAGATGCTAAGAAATAGATATTGCAAATCAACTTTTAGTTTAGATTTAGGTTTAGACGATTTTAGTGAAACGGGCTTTATCGTAAGACTTTTAAAGTTTACACATTTACGTATTTATTTTGGCCCACCCGAGTGAAAAATCTTGGCTCCGTCACTGATAATTACAAAATCAATTTTGATTTTGTGTTAGTAAAGTAAATAAGAAACTACGGGATTGAGTTTGTTGGTGTTGTAT
>BQNB010166090.1:0-14149 GCA_026074375.1 Tanacetum coccineum | reverse complement strand
AACCCGTCTCTTATTTCTTTGTAATTTCTAGCTCCTTGCTAGTTTTTCTTAATAAAAGTCGCCGTTCAAAAAAAAAAACTAGAGTTAAATATAATTTTAGGAGAAATATTAATAATGATACCCTTTTTAAGTCATTGTCTTGACGTCCACATCTTTTTTTTAATACTCCATAACGTTTTACTACAATATTCTTTTACCTTTATCACGCCGGCATATAAAATTTGACTTTGGATAATTTATTTTATAAGTGTTAACTCCGTCATGTATATTTTATACATGTCAAACGTCATTTATGTTTTTATTCACTTTTTATTGATTGCATAAGCGATGACGCCATGAGTTCATACTGCTTTTAAGAAATTCGTTGACTAGCAAGGTTATGTTTTATATATTTTTTTTAGAAATATAATATTTTGTTAGACCAAGACAACAATACTATGACTGATGTTCATGTAAGAAAAAGTAGTGTATAACACATGATCTAAGGTAGGGGTGAGCAACGGTCCAAAACCGGACCGGACCGGCTAGGACCGGACCGGACCGAGACCGAAATGGTCTAAAAAGCCGGACCGTGGACCGGACCGAAATGGTACGGTCCGGTCCGGGTCGGTCCGGTCCGGTTCGGTCCTCGGTCCGGTCCGGTCCTATAAGGCTTAATCTCGGGTTTTTGGTCGGACCGGACCGAAGACCGAATTAATCGTCTGTCCGGTTCGGTCCGGTTTTCCGGTCCGGTCCGGTCCACCGGTCTATTTGCTCAGCCCTATCCAACATAATGCTGACACATAAATTTAAGCATATAATGAAAAAAAAAATATGTGAGTTATTTGAGTTATCTCAAAACCTGAATAAGGTTAAAAGTCTCACTCGAAACCCAACCTTAATAAAAATTCGGATTAACCTGAATAATGTTTTTCAATTTGTATAGCCCGACTCAAATAAGCTTAGGGGGTGTTTGAGATTGCTTATTGAAAATAAATTATGCGTTTTGAAAACGGATAATCAGATAATCAGCTGTTACAAAACGTGATTTTGAAACATAGTGTTTGGATTTGATTATGTTGTTTGATATCACAATAATCAAATAATCAGTTCTGAGAGTGCTTGGCAAATTAGATTATTTATTGTGTTCATAGGTAAAATTACCAAAAAGGACCTTATTATGTATGACTTTTTTTATGAATTTAACAATGAATAATTGTATAAATCTATTACACAATTTATTTGTAGACTATTACTCGTAATATTTGAGAAGATTTTTTTTATATATGTAGCACTATACAAGATGTTCACCTAACTTAACTGGTTAATAGTTTATTAATGTTTAATTTTAAATACGTAAAGAGCATTCATATTTGAAAGTCCAACAAAATTATTTTTGTTAAAAAGAGGATACCGAGTATTTGTTTTATTAACGAAGACACATCATACATGGGAAGTGGCAAACTTGAAAGTAGCATTAATATTTGTGAGGTTAAATTTGTAATTTTGTAGAAAGAAAGAAATCACGTTTGCAAACTGCACCTCCCTTGCAACTTTTTCAAAACTTCATTTGAAGAGCTACAAACCGCAGATAATCACGTATGTGATTTTATTTGCCAAACACTAAAAGTAGATTATTCGCGTTTTCAAATCGTGATAATCTAATAATCTACTACATATCGCAAAGCCAAACACCCTCTTAGTTGAATTCTGGTAGAGTCAGGTTAGTCGGATTCGTGACACCTCATTGCCATGGTGGTCAAATATGTTCTCACATACATGATACATCGCCATGGTCTAAGAGATATAGGTAGTAGAAAACTGCCAAAAATTGTTCGAATATGGTTCTAATCTCAAATGTAAAACCAGGTTGTTTTATAATACTAAAATGTTACTGTATAACAGAAAAACACACAAATAGAATCAAAACTTTGTTTTCCATCCATCTTGGAAATAACCATGGTTTTAAAAGACGCGTCATAGCTTCGCTAAGACGGCGTCAAGACGCGAAGCGCGACATCTTTGTTACGAAATATATCAAGGTGTCGACTTTAGGCGTGAACGTGAGTTGAGACGTGAAAAAGCGAGCAAAGACATAAGGCGTGACGAGTGTTTAGGAGATTTTCTAATATTTGAGATTTGGACTTGGATTTACTAATATTTTGAATTGAAGCTTGAATTTAATAATATTAACACTCATATAATTATAAAATATGATATAAATCTATAAATATTTTTTGCCGCCTTAAAAACGCCATGTCGCCTCACCTCACGCTAAAATTTGAGGCTTGCCCATGCCGCTACGTCACGCCTCACGCTATTTATAACCTTGGAAATAACACAATGTAATCATTTATATCCTGAAAACTATCATAAACATATACTTAGTTAACCGAAAATAGATGGCAATTCGATATACGGTGATCCATCAATCAAAAAGTTGTGAATTCAGATATCCATTCAATCATGTGTTAGATATGATATGAAATATTAAGTTTCTTTCAAATTGATATGAATATAAATGGCAATAATATTTCACGAACAAAACAGTGAGATCAACTAAATGACTCAACTCTTTTTTTTTTAAGAAACATTATCGGTTATGTTGATATCAAATTGAAACAAAGTTGATCCTGATATATAGCAGAGACATAACATGTTAACTTAGGGTGCCCACTATGGTCGGTCGACCGACTCGGTCGCCGTCGGTCGCCACCATAGTGGGTCGATCGGTCGTCGACGAAATTTGAGCAAATGTATCGGCCAAACGACCGTTGTCGTTGCAAGGAAAAAGCCAAAAAAACTGTGTAATTTACTTTTTATATTATATTATATTTTTTAATAATAATTAGATTTTTAATATATATATTTATATTATATATATATATATATTATATATATATATATATATATATAATTGAACTTTTTAAATTTTAAATAATTTATCACTATAAATACCCACTTATTTCACCAATTTCTTCACAACTTCAAATAACTATTCTCTCTACACATATTCAAACTACACATGTCTTCCGATCTATTTTTTTCTCCTCTTCGGATGATGAAGATGAAATTAGTAGCGAGCTTGCTATGTTTACGGAGGCCTGTCAAGCGGCTTATGAAGCGTCAAAGCCAAAAGTCCAACGAAACCCAGTAGAAAGGGATCGTTACGGTGCTCATGATCGTTTAGTCATGGCTTACTTCTCCGAACACCCACAATATGACGAACCAACATTCCGTAAACGTTTCAGAATGAGCCGAAGACTATTTACAAAAATTGTTCGAGAAGTAACTGATGCTTCCCTTTTTTTTCAACAAACTAATGATTGTACGGAAAAGGTTGGTATCTCAGCATTGAGGAAGTGTACTTTCGCAATTCGTCAAATGGCATACGGAGCCTTTCCTGATTCGCTGGACGAATATCTGCAAATGGGTGCGACAACGGCCCGTGATTCTCTCTAAATCTTTTGTAAGGTCATCATGAATTTATATGGTGAAGAGTTTTTGCGAAAGCCGACATATACTGACATGGAAAAAATCTATGCTTATCACGATGAAAAGCATGGGTTTCCTAGGATGTTAGGAAGCATTGGTTGTACAGATTGGCCATGGGCGAATTGCCCAGTCGCATACAGAGCTCAATTCTCTAGGGGTGATCACAGGCCAGATCCATTCATTTTATTGGAAGCGATAGCCTCCCAAGATTTATGGGTTTGGCATGCGTTCTTTGGTATCTCTAGGATGAATAACGACATGAACGTTTTACGGCAATCTCCTATTTCAATGATCTCAAATCGGGGAGAGCATCGGATGTTCCATTCATGGCTAACAACGTGCCTTATAAAATGAGATATTATCTTACTGACGGGATATATCCGTAATGGGACGTTCTTATTAAATCCATTAAAAATTTGGGTACGCATGATCATAAACGAATATTGTATAAGACAAAGCACGAAGCAGCAAGGAAAGATGCGGAACGAGCTTTTGGTGTATTAAAGTCGAAGTGGAAGCTAATTAAATATCCGGCTCAAGGGATGTCACGACGTAGACTATCGGATGTAATGTACACATGCATCATATTACATAATATGATAATTCATGACAACGGTGAAGCGATAAGTAACGATTATTTTCCAAAGGAACAACACCGTGATGATGATCCTGTAAGAACACATGAAGAATCTATGCAAGTTACTCAGGAGATAATCAACAGATGGACTCATCTAAGCCTAAAATCCAATTTAGTGGAACACTTGTGGAATAAAGCAAATTAATAATAGTTAGTCATTTTATTATCGTAATGTTTTAATTTTATTTGAATTATTATGTAATGTTTTTTTATTATTTATGTAATGTTTTTTAATTTTAATGAAATTTAAATTTGTTGTTAAAAAATTGAAAATGAAAAAAAAATTAAGGTCACCTTATAGTGGCAAAATGTCACGGACTTGTCTAGACAAGGGTCTTCCGTGCGGCACTTAGTCTCAACTAAGTTAGCCTTGCTCAAACACTCAACGATCTAGGCAACTAAGAAAGCTTTGAAGAAAGGAACACAAGTGAAAGGGGAAATGCTTTGTATTGCTAAAGAGAACTTTACAAGAGAGAATACAAGTGAAGAATGAGATGATTTCCCCAAATGAGGATGGTCCTATTTATACTACACAAACTAGGGCTACAAATGGGCTTTATTACAAGGGCCCGTATTCTACAATACAAAGACGCTTTAGGTATTCTCTTGGAGCTTCAGACTTAAGACCTTCTCCCACCTTTCATAGAATTCCACTAAGTCTTCTAGTCAAGTGTAGAACAATCCGAAATCCCAAGTAACCTCGTAAAATTAGGCAGGACGTGACATCCTCCCCCACCTAAGCTCGCGACGTCCTCGTCGTGCCATCCTCGTGATATCTCTTGATCTCGTCCACAAACTGCCATAGTAAGTCTTCCGCTTCCCAACTTGTTTCACTATCAGGCAAGTCACGCTACTTGATCAAGTACTCTTTATAGCTCGGCACTCCTCGTCTTCGTATCGTACGATCTGACAAAATCTCTTCGACCTCTCGATCGTACGAAGTAACAACCGTTGTTGGTGCCGCATTGGCCACCAATCTTCGTCTCACTGACCGTTAGGGTCTTCTGCCGGAGTTTTTGGATAAGCTTGATAAAGCTAACGTGAAAGACCGGGTGGATCTTCAACTTGGGCGGTAGTTGAACTCGATAAGATACCTTTCCAACACGTCCAATCACCGAGAAAGGGCCTTCATACCTCCGTATTAATCCCTTATGAACCTTCCTCAGCGACTTGAATTGTTGCTTCTAGTCAAGTGTAGAATAATCCGGAATCTCGAGTAACCTCGTAAAATTAGGCGGGACGTGACATCCTCCCCCACCTAAGCTAGTGACGTCCTCGTCGTGCCATCCTCGTGATATCTCTTGATCTCGTCCGCAAACTGCCATAGTAAGTCTTCCGCTTCCCAACTTGCTTCACTATCAGGCAAGTCACGCTACTTGATCAAGTACTCTTTATAGCTCGGCACTCCTCGTCTTCGTATCGTACGATCTGACAAAATCTCTTCGACCTCTCGATCGTACGAAGTAACAACCGTTGTTGGTGCCCGCTTGGACACCCCTCGTTACGGGTCTTCCTCGTCTCTATGATAAGGCTTGATAAAGCTAACGTGAAAGACCGGGTGGATCTTCAACTTGGGCGGTAGTTGAACTCGATAAGATACCTTTCCAACACGTCCAATCACCGAGAAAGGGCCTTCATACCTCCGTATTAATCCCTTATGAACCTTCCTCAGCGACTTGAATTGTTGAGGCAAGAGCTTCACCATCACTTGATCTCCGACCTCGAACTCGACGTGTCTCCTCCTTTCATCCGCCCATTTCTTCATCTTCTTAGCCTCCTTGTCCAACGATGCCCAAGCCAAATCCGCTTGTTCGTGCCACTCCTTAATTTTTTTGTAAGCGGTCGGGCTACTCCCCTCGTATGATGCGGCTAAGGCATTAGGAGTCAATGGTTGGCGCCTCGTGACCAACTGAAAAGGACTCTTCCCTGTGGCTTCACTCCATTGCATGTTGTAATAGAATTGAGCAACATTAAGGATTTTAGCCCAATCATGTTGGTTGGCACTCACATAGTGTCGAATATAGAGCTCCAATAGTGCATTCACCCTTTCCGTTTACCTGTCCGTTTGGGGATGAAAACTCGTGGAGAAGTTCAAATCCGTCCCCATGATCTTGAACAACTCCGTCAAAAAGCGCCCCGTGAATCTCGGATCTCGATCACTAACAATCACATGTGGCACCCTCAATACTTTACCACATTCTTGAAGAAGAGCTTGGTCATATAATCCGCCGTAACATCGGGTGATGCGGCTATGAAAGTCTCATACTTCGAGAATCGATCCACCACCACTATAATGTAACATTTCTCATTTTCAAGTCATTGTACGACTTTATTAGTGATCACAAATTATTTTAGTCTGATACGCGTTTACTTTTAATGTTTACTTTTAAGCTAAATTGCGTAGACTAAAAATAATCAATGAATGTAAACGATCGTCAAATAAATTAAGGTTTGCCTCAATCAAGTAATATATAATTATTAGGAAGATAATTATATACCTGGCGTATTCTATTTTTATTGGTCACGTAAAAGGGTTACGTTTCAGAATAAAATACATTTGAACATACTCCGGAAATACCTAGACTTACCAAGACTTAAACCAATAACCACATTTGTAACCTTAACACAAAATTAAATGAATTGATGTTGTTAGCCTCAAAATATTGAGTCGAACATGAAGTTCGTTCATTATGTATTTAAGTCTCGGTCAATTAATTAGTTAATGTTGTAAAATAATATTATCGGGAATCAGGCTCGATAGTTAAACTAATATTGTATATGTTTCGGGTTTAATCCCAAGCAAAACCCGAGCCCGAGTCCTAGTTAAATATCCCACGCGTCACATTAAATGTGTAGGGGTATATATATAGATATTTTTCTTCTTAGAAAATATCTCCTCTCATTATTTCTAAATAACATCTTTTTCTCATTCTCTCTAACCTCTCTCTTCTTTTCTCTCTCTAAACCATTATCTCTTTTCTAGTTTCTTAGTTCTATCCGTGTTGTGTAATATGAAGTGAAAGTGTAGATCGGGATCCGACAATTGGTATCACGAGCCACGGGTGGGTTTAGTGATTTGTTTTGTGGTCATTTTTTTTAGCTTATTATTCGACATATTTGTTTTTTTGTTTTCGATTCGGCTTATTCATAGTATCTACACACTTTAGTCAAACATAGGTGCTTGATATTTCATTGATCACATTGTTCTCGTCTGTTTTTTTGTTGGGTTCAAATAAACAAAACTACAAACTATTGTGTTTCTTACAAACCAACAAGCTTGTTTTTTTTCTTTTTCTCTTCAAACAGAAAAAATCGTTCCATAGCTTATTGTGAGTTAACAACAGCTTTTCAAAGCTTATTTTTGTTCTTTTTTGAGGCTCAAAACAAGAACAAACAAGGCTGAAACGAAGAGAAGAAGAAGGTGCGGTCAAGGTGTTTGATGTATTGCTTGAACCGATCGAGTTGAACCGAACGAGTGGAACACGACTAGAACCGAACGAGCCAACAACCTTGTGACAACCGAACGAACTCGAAATCTCAAGGACCGAACGAGTTTTTCATCTTCTTGAGTCGATCGAGTGATTTCATCAAGGACCGAACGAGTTAGAAACTTCTTGAACCGAACGAGTGGAACACGACTAGAACCGAACGAGTAACAATCTAAAGGACCGAACGAATTCTTTTTTTTTGATGTGAGCCGAACAAACTAGTTGATATCATCAACAACCGAACGAGTGAAAAAAACTTGATCATCGAACGAGTGAAACTTAAGAGCCGAACGAGTGAAAAATCTTGAGCACCGAACGAGTATCACAAGAAGGAACGATCGAATCATTTTTTTAGTTGGACCGAACGAGTTTTTTTCTAGCTTGAACCGAACTAATACACACAAGAACAAAATCTTCACGTTTTAAACAAATTTTCGGTTTTCGGTTTCGAGTATCGGTTGACTACACGACTTATAACTTAGACTGTTGTGTTCGTGATTCGTTTTCGATCAACGTGGTATATTCGGATTTTAACGACGATAACCGTATCATCCCGTACGATTAAAAGTTTACTCGTTGCATTTTTAGAAATTTAAAACGAAAACGAAAGCAAAACAGGAGGGAAACATATTTTTTATTTGTTATAATTCCAATTTTACACTTTTGGCCCCTCAACTTTAAAATAGTTTTTATTTTTACATTTATATTTTAACTTGTTTACTATTAAACCTTTGTTTTTTAAGCAAGATTAAATATAACCTTTTACTTTCAAACTTTTTCATTTTTTTTACTTTTTCAATTTTAGCCCTTTCATTGTAAGAAATTTCCCCGTTCAACGTTTTAAGCTCACAAATCGTTATCGAAAGTTCAAGTTCTTCAACGACAACAACGATTTCAACATCAAATCATTTTTGTTTTACGGTTTCTTCTTGATTTTGTAAAATCCCGCGAAAGATACGATTCTTTTCTCGGTTTTAATCAAAGATTTGTAAAATCCCGTGAACATTAATTGATTTCAATCCACAACAACAATCACTTTACCTGCTTAAGATCCTACAAATCATTTTTCACTTCAACTCAAGATAAAATGGAAAAGAAAGATACCTTATCTTCGTGTTCGGAATTAGAACAACAAATGCAACTAATTCAAGACAAATCAAAAGAAAGTTGCATGGTATCTTTTCAACGACTTCATTCACACCTCAAGCGTCTTTCAAACAACGACTTAAAAGGAAGTCAAACCGAGAATGGATTCGGACGCGCGTTTGCAACACTCTTTGGTCAAGACTTTGAGATTTTTACAGGCACGATGTTCCTAAACATGGATCGACTTCAAAAGCAACTTGATAACAACAAATTTTAAGAGATTGGATCCATGGCTTCTTTTAAAGTACTAGAGACACAGTTTCAAATGTTCATCAACTCACAGATCTATTTGAATGATGAATATATTGTAATGACACGAAACTACTTTCTAGAATACACTCGACTCGATATTCCAGAATTCCGTGATACACTGATCCAAAACATGGATTATATTAAAAAGTCAATTGAGAAAAGGGCGCTGCATAAAATGGAGTATGACAACAGGGTGAATAAAAGACTGACACAGACGACGGAGGAAAATGTTGATTCGAGTAAAGCATTGGATGCTAGTTTAGTTATCATTGAAAGCAATAGGACAGGATCACAAGAGCAGGATACAAGCAGCAGATCAGGGAATGATGCACATGTTGATGATGCAGATATCAGACCCATATATAATGAAGAGCCAATGGCTGAGGTACAAACGTCTGCTGAAATCAATGTCTTTGCTATAGGACAACAGCATACTGAGCAACCCGAACTCAATAATGAAGGAGAGGTTGACTAGAATGCTGATCAATGGTGCATGACATACCATGTCCTTTGCCTGCTACATAACTATAAACCAGATACAACTAAACTCTCAAATCATATCTCTTGAATCTAAAAATATTCATCCAAAAATACCGTTGCCCTACTTTCAAAAGATTTTTTGACGAATGGAAGCACATTGTGTTAATCTTGAACTTAAATATCAAAATCAATCTTTAAAAGAAGGCAACATGGTAATTTTCGAAAGTAAAAAAGTTATGAAGCCAAGGTTAAACATGACATCGATGTAATGAACAATAAACACACGAAATTGGAACAGAGTTGCTAATTACTCGCAGTAGAAAGAGAATGAGCAGTTACATAAAGAAAAAGAGCACTTGAAACAGTCTTACAAAGGATCTTTTTTGATTCCTAATAAAAGGACACAGTTCAGACCAAAGAACCAGAATACTCTTTAATGGCACAACTGAACAAACAGTCTAATGAAAAGTGTTGATGTACTAGCTCAGATTCAGAATAAAGGGTTTGCAATTGCAGCATTAAAAATGATTGAAGGAAACTAACATGAAATAGTTGTATACTAAGTTTGCAAACATCAATCTTGGGGAAACCAGTTTTTACAACCATATAGAAACCTTCTGTTGTTAGACAACCGACTGCGTTTAAGTCAAAAGACTAGAATTTCAAAACCCACAGGTTTGCCTCCCAAGTTGATGTGAACAACAACTTGTCAAAATCCAGTCACTACACATCAATTGCCTAAGGGAAGATATCTGCCCTACAAAACCTCATCACATGATTGCACCATAGCTCATCTAGGGATTAGCTTCAAACGACATTGTTCATAATCACTACCTAGAGGAAAGCTAAGGAAAAAGACACATGAACACTCCTAGGAGCCCTAGAAAATATTTTTTGACTCCAAACATTTTGTTTGCTCCGACGTGTCAAAATGTATCTTTAATGCCAATCATGACGCTTGTTGTAATAAAATTCCTGAAAGTAAAGTCAACTCGAGTGCTAAGAGTTCCATCCAATAAGACAACAAACAGAAACAAACCCGTAGAGCAAATAAGGGTTCAAACGAAACCAAAAAGACAGATCCCAAAAGGACATAGGTTTCAGTTCAAAAAGACATACCAATGTGTCACGAGAAAAACAACAAGTCCAAGATCTTGTCTTAGGTGGCAACCAACTGGTAGAATTCTCAAGACTGTTTGTCTTAAGATGGGTTCCCAACAGAAATTACATACGCCTCTATCACAACAAAGGTTGAAAGTGAACCCCTAAATGTTTCAAATGAAGATATCCCTAACCAATGTGAAAGAAAATAAGCTCTTAATGTCATTGCAGTACTCTCGTTATTTACAAGTACAGTCAGTATCCATCCTACAGAGATAAGTGACTCAAAGTTTGTTCTAAAAGAAAGAATATCCAAAAACAGGGCATCAGAATTTTGATCTGATGATCACACAATGACGTTTGAACACAGCAGTACAAGCTCGGTCGTCAATGTCAAATGGCATCTGCTGAAAATAACACCTCAGGCCTCGTTCCTCAAAGTTTAAAAGACGTTTTGAACGCAGCAATCAAACCTCGGTATTCATGTAATGACATCTGTTCACATCAGTTCACGCCTTGTCTTCATCAAATGACTTCTGATCAAACATTTCCAGAACCTCGAGATTCACGACTCGACAGCAATGAACCGTCAAGTTCAAAAAGCTAGGTTCCAAAAGTTGTTCCTCTAGCATCAAGACAAACAGCTACATCATGATCAGAGTTGGAAAAACTATTCCACATCATATAAGCAAATGCTGAGGGACAAAACGTATATATAAAAATTCAAAATCAAAAAACAAAAAATTTCCCAAAAAGATTCCTTCTCGACATGTCTTTTGGAATCGATAACATTTCGTGCTTAGAAATTGTCGATTAACATTGACACGGGTGTGTAAATAAGTTTCGAGCGAGAGTTCAATAGTTTTAAAACATGTCATTTCTAATTTCTAAAGGGCTTATGTGAAAATGTTAGTACATAACCCAGACTCAAATAAAGGAAGGTTTATATCTTATCCTCACAAAAACGGAAAATTAACGTTTTCGGTCTTTACGTTCTAACAGACATTCAATTTTTTAGCTCACGAAAAAGGATATTGTACGTTTCAGTGCGCTTACCCTTAAGCGTTAGAAAGAAGTCCCTCTAACATTTTGGTTTTTCAAAGTTGAACATAATTTTTCAAAATTTTCTCGAATGACAATTTCATAATCTTTCAAAATTATGTCAACACTCCCACCCCTCACAATGTTTTAAAAGACAACAATTTCTCAAATTGGTCCTATTTTTGAAGGGAGTTTTTCAAAAAACAAATTTTAATGTTCGTTGGATAGATCATCAACGACCATTTCTTATGATTCAAAACATTATCAAAATGTTACTAAACCATACATGCTACCATATTATCTCCCATAGATTTTTTCAAGACATATTTTAATCACAAGTATTTCAAAAACTAAGTGTTTATTAATTAAATAAGGGGAGAAATGTAATTAAATATATGATCTATTAGACCAATGTGCTGAAGAAAGTTTTATGTTTCGATCTTATAACCCAACAACAACTATAATTTCACGACGATGCTGAAGTCCATTTAAGGTGGTTAGGTTAGGGAATCAATCCTATTGAAACCAACCAGAACCGGATGATCTACCCAAGGATAATCCCAAAGTTAGAATAGCAGTCCTTATGTATGAGTAGAGATGAATGTATATGGAAAAATGTCGACTAAGATTTAGTAACACTAGGAACAATCACAACATGGTTTTTAGTAATGACGTTTCTTGGTAAGCATTGAAGGCGTTTGAAGAATTAACAAGAAATGTAATTGGATTAAAAGGGTCTAAACAAAAAAGCCCATCCACACAACTTAAGGCAGAAGACCACCTGGTCAATACATAGCAGTCAGAGATCACAAGTTGAATTGCTGACATTGAAAATGACATCATGGACCACAGTGATGCAAAATGCACAACCCTTCCCAGCCTGTCGGTTCACTCAACAGAAACTTGTCACATTTGACACGGAAGATACACACGTTATATATTGACATCTCACCCTCCGAGATTTTGAAATTGAATAGGTGAGTCAATATGCTCCAGCCTTCGAGTACTAAAACCAATATGCACTAATCGAGTCTATAGCCAAGAGATCAATCAAAATCTCGTAACACATCCATGTTCAATACACTTGTTTGAACATCATACAGTTCCACTAGTTGTTATCAAGAATCCTATATACGCAATCTCATGGTGATATTTGCCAAGAACATCCAAGAGATACAAATGTATTCACAATGATAGATGGAAATCGCTTGAGCAGCATCAAACAAGCTTCTTAGTATTACTTTCGAGATTCTTTATGAATCAAACTTGTGACAACTGATATCGATTGGTCATTAAAATGATTGACGTTTGATGAATTTTTGATAAAAAGAGTTAAAACTCCCCATGTGTTACAAAACGCTTTTACAAGTAACACGTCGATTTTGATTTTCAAATTAATTTTCCTTGATTATCACTAACGTAAAACCTGCAGGTTAAAACTGTGGTGACATTTATCCCAATCAACCAAAGTCATTTATGACCACATGGATTTCATTGCTTATTCTACAAAGCAATCTAATCAAGAAAGCTCATGATTAAGAGACAAAGACTTCCGCTAACCTCGATTTAAAGGCTTTCCAAGATAATGCATATAAGTATGAGCATGTTTGGTCAAGAGACACAAATCGCAAGATTAGTGCATAGGACGAAAAGAACAAAGACAAAGGCTCAAAGTCTAGACCTGCAAAGCATGAAGGAAAAAGTTTACAACAAAGAATACAAAGAGAAAAGACCAAGAGCAAGACACTAAGATCTTAACGACAAAATCAACCATTATCTTAATGAAGGAGTGTCATCATTGAACTCACTTCTGGGGTATTGTTTAGCCTCAAAATATTGAGTCGAACAGATGTTCGTTCATTATGTATTTAAGTCTCGTCAATTAATTAGTTATATGTTAGAATATTATCGGGAATCGGGCTCGATAGTTAAACTAATATTGTATATGTTTCGGGTTTAATCCCAAGCAAAACCCGAGCCTAGTTAAATATCCCACGCGTCACATTAAATGTGTAGGGGTATATATATAGATATTTTTCTTCTTAGAAAATATCTCCTCTTATTATTTCTAAATAATATCTTTTTCTCATTCTCTCTAACCTCTCTCTTCTTTTCTCTCTCTAAACCATTATCTCTTTTCTAGTTTCTTGCTTCGATCTGTGTTGTGTAATATGAATTAAAAGTGTAGATCGGGATCCGACAGATGTGTTAAATGCCCTAAGGGTCAGTTACATACACACAAATCAACTAGAAATCCTCCTAACATCTCTTCAAAGTACTAGTGCATCCTAAAACTAATTAAGATGTGTACTTTTGGTTCTTACCTAGCAAATACACAATGGTTAATACTCATTTGTGTCTCTTTTCCTTGGTTAACAGCGGCATATACATGTATATGCACAAATCTTTGAGATTTTCCTAATCTAACAAAATCTTGTACATCATGTAAGTCATTAAGAGTGGTACTTGAGTGGTTTAGCCTAAAACCATGAGTGAGTAACTAGAAACTCCAAAAACCACCTCATGTAGC